>LPNX010040528.1:198621-254491 GCA_001517045.1 Pseudotsuga menziesii
GTTATATACAAATTATAGGAAATGTTTCCAAAGAAATAGTCAATGAGACCTGTCAAACTTGCAATTGAAAAAACTTACAATGAAAAGAAACAATCATTTAAAAACTATTATTCTTAAACATGTTTTGATCTAATATGTATATACTACTACAAAAAGTTATTAAATTAATATTTCAACTATATATTTAATTACATATCAATATGAAATGTTGATTTTTTTGTGATTTTCATTTTCGATAAGGATGTCTAAAAAAGTGTACAAAGAAACGGTTAAACAAAATAACATAATTGCATCATAGGAGGAGCCATCTGAACAACAACGTGCATCAAACGTATCTAATGGTATATTTTTTCTTTTATGTACAAATAATTTAATTATTGCATGAAATATAAATTTTCAATTGTTTTATTGCATGAAATATAAATTTTCATTTTTTATTGCAGAAATTAAAACAAAATGGAACCCATTTGAAACATAAGATAGAATGACAAGAAAGAAAAGGGGTGATTACAAATTTTGTGAGCACTTGTGTTTTCCTTCCTCAAAATTTCATATTTGTTGTGATCTTTGTATTTTCAATACAAAGAAGAGGCATCCAAAAAATTGATTAACTTTGGGTTAAGAATATGTTGTGAGTATATGTTCTGGTATCAAGAGTTAATTTTACAATTTGTAAGTAGCTATGGTGTTTTACAACTTTGATTTTAAAATTAATAAAACAACAATAACCCTTTAAATTAATTCTATGATTTGTCATGGAATTTAAAACTTATAGGAAACAAATTATTGAGTGCAACCAACATAAGAGTTGTTTAGAAACAACATGACTCGTGACTTTGAAAGAATGTGTATCTTTCATGTCCCCTCCTGCCTCGGAGGAGAGAATGTGACCCAAATATTCTACCTGGGTTACGTATCTCTAATTTTTTATTCGTATAATGATTCCCAATTCTTTTTTTTCTTTAAAGATATACACAAGAAATAATTTCCCGACTAACATTCTGATCCAAACCGTGTATAACTCTTTATATTCCCCAATCACAGATAGATCGAACGGTGGAAAATCATCCCACAGAAAATCAACAGTGTGGACAGCTTCACTTGCGGAATCAGAAACATATCAAAATTTCACTCTCGCACCCCGCATCCTGCATCCCACATTCCGCATACGGAATGGCCGTTGAAGAGATCAAAGTTGCAGAAATCAAAATTTACCATAAGTCATTTCCACATCCCACATCCCGCAAATTGAGGAAGGGAAATTGCGGAAAGCAGATTTCGCCAAATGACATTTTTGCATCCTGCATCCCACAAGTTGCGAAAAGGGAATAGCAGAAGGGAAAATGTGGAGTCCAAACTTCTACAAGCTGCATCTTCGCATCCTGCATCCCACATCCTACAAGTTGCGGAAAGCAGATTTTGCCAAACGACATTTTCGCATCCCGCATCCTGCAAGTTGGGGAAAGGGAATTGCAGAAGGGAAAATGTGGAGTCCAAACTTATGCAAGGTGCATTTCCACATCCTGCATCCTGCAAGTTGCACAAGGAAAAATCTATGAAAATTCGATCTGTTCATCAAAATTTCTAAGTATAAAACGAATTTCCAACATCCAAGCCTTCACCAATCCGGTCGATCTAACTTCATAACATGTTAGAAAATTCATTGAAGTAATTATACACAGAGATGCATCACTCATGAAATATACAACTGAACACAACACATTTCCTTCAAGCATTCATCATTTCATATTAATTTATAGACAAGTACAGTTGCAGTGATTGAAACACGAGAGATACTTATCTCTATCAGAATCTTGTCCCGCAACCAGCTATGTCACTGCAACGTTACACCAAACCATAGGCCAGTGTGGCCATCAATCTCTTAGAAACACTGCCACCCCCAATCTAGGCATGATTTCCCCAAGGAATAAGGAACACTAGCAGGCTTCTCCATAGCCAAGGATACAATAAAACCCATCCAAGCCAACACAGTTGGGTTTATCAGGCTTACACAAGCAGTGATTTACACATAGCCAAGGTTTATATATGTCATAGCCAAGCTAACATATGGTTTTATCATGATACCATCCAAGCCAAGCCATCCTTCCATTTGGGTTTATCAAGCTTACACAGACAGTGGTTTACACTTAGCCAAAATTCACATGAGACACAGCCAAGGCAACATATGGGTTTATCAGGCTACCAGCCAAGCCATCTTTCAAGCTGGGTTTATCAGGCTTCTAAGGAGGTGGAAAGACAGACTACTAAGCTAGTGAGCTCAATCCCAGAGCTATGGACACCTACATCAGATCTAGCCTAACTTCTAAACATTTACACACCCAACACAAGGAATCATCCCCTTCTCTGCTACAAAGTCCCTCAAGCCATGCCTTCCCTTCCAGTTCTATTCAGGGTATGCAAAGAAGAAAACCAACCCTCTAGATTTTTCTATGAGGTTCCTTCACACACTAGGTTTATCAAGCAATTCCAGACTCTATTTCCATTCCCCAAATCAGTTCAGATGTCAAATGAGAATGTATACACAACGATATTAGTTCTAGGATTAACAAAACGCAACAAAAGCCAAGGAATACACACACACACATCAATTATGAATTTCTGAGCATTTCCTGAGCCATAACGACTACTGCAATTACCAAAATGAAATCATTTACTGGTCATTCAATTCAAAAACACAAATCAGATGCTAGGCATTCGCATTCAGGAAACAACTAACAGACATGAAAATTGTAAAAAGGAAAACAATTCACTGAACAAGAAAATTCGTGAAGGATCAAGACTCAGAGCGGTTTTTTTGCTTGTTGTGTGAATGCTAGAATACCCCTTGCCAAAACGTTCAACATAGTCTAAAATCATGAGGGGAAGTTGAAATGTGACTGCATGAGGGAAAGGTAGATGTTTCTTTTGGTGTTTTCTTTCCCAAGAAAATTTAAAAAACATTTTTCCAAAAATGGTGCTCTGCCCATTTCAAATTTCTGCCCACTCTTCCAATCCCCCCCCTTATCCTTAGGAAAAATCATGCCCCCATCTCATTTTGTTGCATTGACATAGCTAGCTGTAGGATTTTAATTAAAAAAATTGCAATTTTAACATGATGTCCAAACTTATAACGTTCATCTAGCATAAAAACACCATTGGCCTAAATCTTAATCGTCGAAACATAAACAGTAAATCGATGGTGGGGTTTTTGCCTTGAGTTCCACACCATGATTATTTACATCATATTATTTAAATGAAAATGAGGTCAAAACTGGGGTGTTACATTCCCCTCCCCCTTCAACAACAATGTCCTCAGTGCTTTACAACATTGAACAAAAAATTCTTTGTTGGTACCACCCTCAGCAATCCACAGAATTAAACAAAAATGGATGTGCCAGTCGCATGGAATCCTCCAGTTCCCATGTAGCTTCTTCAGGACCGTAGTGCTCCCATTGCACCTTTACCTATCCTATTGCTCGGTTCTTGAGCATTGTGACCTTCCTGGAGAGGATGCGCATAGGCTTGATTTGGAACTCTCCCTTTGGTTCCACCTACATCACATCCCAATTTATTACATGGTTATGATCATGTACATATTTCTTAAGCAAGGAAACATGAAATACATTATGAGCCTAGTGCTAGAAGGAAATGCAAGTCCATATGCCATTGGTCCTATTCTTTCAAGAACTTCAAACGACCCACAGTATCTAGGAGACAGCTTGGCACAACTCCCAAGCTTCAAGGAACTTTTCTTTGCCTTCACCCTGAGGTAAACATGGTCCCCAATACTGAAATATCTGTTCATCCTATGCTTATCTGCGTAGATTTTCTTTCTGTCTTGGTATGTCTTTAGATTCTGTCTGATTTTTACAACTTCCTGCTCCATCTCCTTGAGCAATTATGGACCGATCACAACTCTGTTCAGTGGGTTTTCCCAAGTTATTGGTGTTCTGCACCTCCTACCATACAAAGCTTCATATGGACTCATCCCCAAGGATGCTTGTTGTTCATTGTTATAAGAAAACTCTACCATGTGTAAATAGTCTTCCCACTTGGATGGTTTGTCCATCACATACATGCGAATCATGTCTTCCAACACTTGGTTAACTCTCTCATTCTGTCCATCGGTCTGAGGATGGTAGGCAGTACTGAAATTCAACTTTGTTCCCAAGTCTACAAACAATCCTTTCCAAAATTTAGAAGTGAACTTAACATCTTTGTCAGAGACTATTTCCTTAGGCAATCCATGCAATTTAAAAATTTATTTCATGAAAATATTGGCAACATCATCAGTCTTGTTCATATAGTTTACTGGTATAAAATGTGTTTCCTTCGTCAACTTGTCCACCACAACCATGATGGAATCATGTTGTCTCCAAGTCATCGGCAATCCTGTAATAAAGTCCATGGAAATCACTTCCCATTTCCATTCTGAAACTAGCAACGATTAAAATAAACCTGTTTGGTGTTGATGTTCAACCTTCACTTGCTGACACTTCATGCATCTCAAAATATATACAACCATGTCCTTTTATATGCCTAGCCAAAAGTATTTCTTTCTTGTTGTAGCAATCATCTTCTGATATCCTAGGTGACCAGAATATGGAGTTTGATGGATTTCATCCATAACAACCCTCCTCAAATATGCTACATTGGGAATGTAAATTCTATTTTTATAAGTAAGAATTTCATCTTTTTCTAACTTATAACCTTCATACTTCTTTTCACGGCTCTATTGCTGCAATTTATCCTTTACCTGCGCATACATTTCATCTTCAGTATTACAGTTAATAATCTGTTGTCTCAAATCTGATTGGAAAATGCTAATAGATGCCACATGCATTTCTTGTACTTTCCTGCTAAGTGCATCAACTACCTTATTCTCCTTACCTTTTATGTTCTTGATTTCAAAATCAAACTCACATAAAAATTCCAACCGTCTAGCTTGCCTAGTGTTCAAAGTAGGCTGATCAAACAAATATTTCAGACCACAGTGGTCTGTCCTTAACTCAAATTTTTTGCCCATCAAGTAATGCTTCCACATCTTAAGAGCATATACTATGGCTGCAAGTTCCAAATCATGTGTGCTCCTTCAGCTTTCTGGATTCATAGCATATCACGTGGTTGTCTTGCATAAGAACTCCTTGAAGTACTTGACCGCATGCATCCGTACATACCACAAAATATTTCTCTGGGTCTGCAACTTTTAAGACCGGTGCACTGGTGAGAAGATACTTTAACCGCTAGAAAATTTCTTCACACTTAGAGGTCCATTCAAAATTTATCCCTTTCCTTTGTAAAGAAGTGATAGCATGTGCAACCTTGGAGAATCCTTCAATGAATCTCTTGTAGTATCCTGCAAGCCCCATAAAATATCTTACCTCTGTCACATTCTTTGGAGTAGGCCAATTCTTGATAGCTTCAATCTTGTCAGGGCCCACGGATATACCCTCTTCTAAAATAATGTGACTCGAGTACTGAATTCTATATTTATAGAAGTCACACTTGCTCATCTTTACATACAGTTGATGTTCTCTGAGCAATTGCAATGTTAGTCTCAAACTTTCTTCATGCTCTTCTTTATTTTTAGAATAAACAAGAATGTCTTCAAGGAAAACAAGAACGAATTTGTCCAAATACCTGCTTAAGACACTATTCATAAGGCACATAAATGTTGTTGGTGCATTGGTGAGACCAAATGGTACCACTACAAACTCATAATGTCCATACCTTGTTCTGAAGTCTGTCTTATGAATGTTTTCAACCTTGATTCTCACTTGATGGTAACCAGACCTCAAGTCAATCTTGGAAAATACCTTTGCTCCTTTCATTTGATCAAAGAGGTCATCAATTCTCGGCAAGGGATATTTGTTCTTCCCATGACTTTGTTCAGCTGCCTATAATCAATACACAATCTGAGTGTACCATCTTTCTTCTTCACGAATATAACTGGTGCTCCCCAAGGAGACACACTCGGCCTGATATACGTTTTCTCCAACAATTCTTGCAGTTGCATCTTCAGTTCTGACATTTCTGGTGTACCCATTCTGTAAGGTGCTTTGGACACTGGTGTTTCTCCTGGCACAAGTTCAATCATGAAATCAATGTCTCTTTTTGGAGGAATCCCTAGAATCTCATCAGGAAAAACATCTCTGAATTCTTGCAACACGTGATAGTCTTCCAACTTGAGAGTTTCATTCCCTGTTTCCTCCTCAATATGGTTTGCATACAACTAACAACCTTTTCTACAAAACTTCTTCAATTGCATCACTAAAATTTTCCTTACAAAAATTACCTTTGGTATTCCTTTTACAACTACTGAGTTCCCTTCTCCATCCATGCATTCAAAAGTCTTGTTATATTAGTCAAGCTTCACCCTATGAGCTTCTAACCAATCCATTCCAATGAGAACATCATAAGAACTGAGTGGTAGAACATGCAGATCTATGCAAGTGCTCAGTCCATTTATCATCAATGGACATTTCTCCACTACTTCATTAATTTTTCTCTTAGTTCCAATGGCTAGATGAACTAACCATGACTTGCTATGCTTCGCTTTCCTAAGAGCACAAACTTCCACTACTCTAGGAGCAATATAATTGTGATTAGAACCAGGGTCAATCAAAATAGAAATAGATTTCTCAACAATCTTACCTGTAACTTCAACCACTGTTGATTGGTGATATTCTTGGCAGTCTTCCAGTGCTGCATAAATTCTAGGTACGGCCCTTGCCACTTGTCCTACTATTTCTGCCTCTTGAATATTGTATGTTGGCCTTGCACTCTCATTCTCCAGTGGATAGTTTCGGCATATGTGGGGTCCTCCACATTTCCAGCATTGAATTGGTTCTCTATTCTGTTGTGGTTCTCTCGGCTTTTCTCCCATTACTCTAGCTGGTTGCTTCTCAGCTTAGAATGGTTGCTTCTGCTGATTCTGTAAGTTAGGAGGTTTGAAACCTCTCTTCCTTTGATCAGAATTCTCATTCATCTTGTTCTTCCATGCCTTTTGGTAGTCTGGTTTTCTCTTGCTTTGCTCATATCAATACTTAGCTTTTCTTATGGCCTCTTCCAGAGTTCTAGGTTCATAGAACTCAATTCGGTATTTGTAGGACTGAGGTAGTCCACTCAGAAAGCACTGAATTTTTACCTTCTCATCCTTAATATACTTGGCATACCTTAGGAATTCCAAGAACTTGTTTGCATATTCCTCCATGGTCTGTTGTCCCAATCTCAGCTCATGGAATTCTTTGATTTTATCATCATAGCAGCGGTCAGAGAGGTACTTTTGCTTGAAATATTTCTAGAACTATTTCCAGACAATCTTCCTTTCATTTATCTCCTTTACTTTCCTAGAGTGTTTCCACCAAATAGATGCTCTTCCTGTCAGATTGAAAATGGTTACTCGAGCTTTCATATTTCTAGAATAATCTTGGACTTGGAAATATTTTCTTATTCCTAGAAGCCCAGCTTCAACTTCTTGACCAGTATTTACCTCACCATTGAAGGTAGGTGGCTTTTCCTTCTGGATTTACTGTCTAGTCCCCAGAGTTCATATTTCTCTTAATTTCTGTCAAACTGTGCAATATGGATGCGTTCAACTGATTCTACTCCTCCTGAGCCTTAATCAATGTTATCAAAAACCCACCAACAAAACCTCGTCAACAAGGGTTCTCACTCTATTGATGCCCAACCAGCACAATCTCCCTGAGCACCAGCCCAGACAGGTTTTACCCTGCCCAACAACATCCACAAAGAAGATGAAGTCTCACCCGAGACGTTCAAGGGAGAGCTGTCAGAACCAAGTTTTCGACAGTAAGAAGGGAAGATATGGAATCCACGACTTCGACCAGATATCTATCAGATTACTCAAGTCACTCAATAGAACTAAGACAGTTATCACAATTCATCTTCACAACTACAGATCTAACAGATCACATCACTCATTTACCGCAGCAATATCATTCAAAAAATAACTTTAATAAGCTTCATCATCATTCATTAGAATTGCGACAAAATTGGGATAGATCGCATCATTAGTTTATTGTAGCAACAGTAGTAAAACATAAACAGATTCAATACACTTCTCATTGACATCGTAGCAGATAAAACAAGAAAATAGAAGACAAAATTTAGGTAATAACCGTCATGTCATATTAATTCTGCGTAACATATCCAAAAATAATAATTCTTCTCCATAGCAGGAGATTGATTACATCCCAAAATCCAGTATCTGACACAGACAAATCGTAGATTGCTCAAAACAGAAGACTCATCAAGACCATAGACAAACCGCAACAGCTTGATCACTCTTAGATATTAAATTGGACTTGGATCGCCTGATCATGATCCTTCTCATCGTTCCTATCATGCATATTCTTATTCTTACAATTGCAAAGTTGTTATACCCAAATCCTGTCACCAACATGTGATGAGATCCTTAACACCTATGTTTTCCCTAAATCCCAAACTTGGAGTGGAAACATGCTCTGGATGTCAATTATACATGAAAAAACATATCACCACTTTTTCCCCTTAGCTGATGAACGGTACCTTGTTCAGCACCACCTGAGTCCTGTTATAGAGAAGAGGTGACACCGCATATGTGCTTTGTTCTTGAAGCGGTTCTTACCCTTCACCGCACTGTCATAAGGGTGTATAAGCGGTACCCTTGGTAAAAGTGGAAAAAAAAAGAGGATTCTCGAGGTTTCTAGAACATGAGCCTCGTGTCCTCCCTTATCCCTATCAATCTGGGTTGGTTGGAGTCGAGATACCTCTTGGTAGGATCTTATGGCCACCTCACCCACAATTCTCTCAACTATCCCTATCCATTGAGCCCTATAAATACAAGCTCATGTCCCATAGTTGAGAGAGAGAACTGAATGGTAATGTTATGATGTTGAATTGACTATCTAGTCCAATCCATTGGAGAGCACAAGAGAGAAAGTTGGAGCTATCGGGGATGAGGTGTTTGTCTTGTGGAGGATTTTGTCAAAACTAAGGCAATGGTTGTAAGCTTCTTCATTGATTTCTTAATGCAAAGCTAATTTTCGTCCCACACATCTGTTGTATTGATCTCACATGTATATGTTACTAGATTCCTTAGTCACTAGTATGAATGTGTAAATAATGTTATGGTAGCTTTGATGTTCTTGTTTGTTTGACATGTTCTGCAGGTACATAGGTTCGTCATCAAAGCATTATTCCAAGTGTTTGCAACATTCAAGGAAGGTTTTCACCCTTTGTCGTTCACTTATTTGTTCTGGATCTGAACCATTCAGACCAGAGGAATAGCTTATGTCCGCAAAAGGTGCAATATTCCTGACAACAAATATGGAGACTCCACTGGGGAGCAAAGAAAATTTTAGTTGATCTAATTTTCCTTAGTCCTTGAACACTTGTCCGAATCCAAGCTCTAGTCTGTCACTCTCTTTAGTCAGATCTGCCATTTGACTTAGTGAAGTTTGGTTTGAAACTTTTAGATATGTTCAGATCTGAACTACTTCAAATTTATATGCTCTATTTTATTGTCAATTCATCAGTCTTTATCTTGATCTAAGCAATTTTTTACTTGAAATCTCGTTCTCTTTTTGTTTTGGATATATTCAAGGAACCCCGCATGTGTTGTAGGCAATAAGCGGTGCCACCACCTGAACCCTGTTAGCCATAAGCAGTGCCACCACCTGAGTGTAGTGATCAAGAAGCGGTGCTCGTCCAGAACTGCTCTGTCAAAGACCCCTCTAGCACAGTGCCAGGCAGGTCTTGTTCCATAACTTTATTTTTGTGATTTTTTTTGCAAAAGTAGGGTTTTGCTTGCTTTCAACCCTACACTGTCAGGCTTGTTTGTTTGAATCTGAATGCTCATGGTTGAAAATTTTGTGATGAAAATTTTTTTGATTGAAAGAATTCAAAAGCTAAGTTAGGACTGTTGATTATTCATTTGCTTTCTTGCTTGTTGGTCGTGATTTTGAAAGGAATTGTTGAAAGCTTAGGTTTCAGTTAGATCTCTTTTCGTTTCATTTATAAAGACTGAAAGAAAAACCACTTGATTATCATCTTAATTTCATTTTTTCCATACAGGACTTCTTTTTGCTTTTAAAAAGAAATTTTTTGTTGAGATTAGGTCATCATTTTTACTAAGCATAGGCAACTAGATCTCTAATTAGCCTCATAAGCTTTTAGGTTCCCTTTGTTATTTTTTCTCTTTTGCATTAGTACTGTCTCATCAAAAGAAAAATAGTGTAGTTTTAAGTTAGATATATCTATGTTTCAAATAAAAATCGAAAAAATAGATTGCATATGCATGTAGAGTGCTTGTTGTTTTTCTTTTAGGAAAAGAGACTCTTACCCATTTGATTGCTTTCAAAAAGGAAAATGAGTTTGGAATGTGTTGTTTGTTTTTGGATTTGATTTGTTCAAAGTAGTTGTTTGGGAATTTTTGGTTTTCAAAACGAAAAGAAAATACTCTCTCTCCCTCTCGTAAGTAGGCATACCTCGAACGGTAAAGTGAAATATTTGCATCTACATATCTGCATGGTTTTACTTTTTCTGTCAAAATTCCATGCATTCACCTAACCATCCACTTTAAAATTAATGGTATTTATAGGCTTAAAATTTACATAGAAATTTGAGTGATAGGCTAGAGACATGTTCAGGCATCGTTAAGCGTAGGAGCTGTCATTACTCGTCTGTACTACATCCTAGGACTCGCACGGTTCTTCCACGTACCGTCGGTATATCAAACGGACTTTCACATACCCTTGAGGTATATAGAAAGGTACTTCACGTACTCGATTGTATATAGGAAGGCCCCTTGTGAAAGGTTGTGCATTAGACAACACTACTACCGGTTTGAGCTCCCACGTACCTTGCGTATATCGGGAGACCCCACTAGGATACCTTATTTATCTGAGAAAAGCCCTTTGGCCATCTTTCTTGGAACCATACACCGAAAACAACATTCGGGGAGATTACTACACACATACCCTTGTGGTATATCATGAGTGGCACCTTCTTGATAATCCTGGTGAGCGACCAGACTATCTGAACTCCTCCTGTCATTTAAGTTTACTTGTTTGGCCTGTAGCTTGAGTAGGGGAATTTTTGGTGTGTTTTTTCTAGTTTTGAAACCCTAGGTTAGATAGGAACTATACAAACTGGCTGAATTGAGACAGTCCAGAAGAGTATGGGGCTTGCCACCTGATTTTACTCTTGTTTCAGGAGAAGATCCTAAGGAAGCTATCGACCAAGGAGCTGCTACCAACTCCCAAGCGGGAGAGAATGTGGTTGCAGAAAGTAGAGATCCATATCCTTCGCATGGTCCTCCCTTGGCTTAACAACCTTCTAGGGGTAATATTTCTTTCCATTCTCCCATAGTACGCCATATTGATGATATTACCTATCCAGATTATGGTCCCAATGCTCCGTTTTGGGATACCTCTACGGGACAGGCCATTGCTTTGTTTGGAGCCCGTCCAACCTCTTTTGAAGAAATTTCACCAAATGAAGAAGAATGTAGACAATACTAGGAAGCTATTCTCCATGCAAGAGAACTTGAGAAGAAAATAGATAACATATTGGGTACACCACCACCTTGCTTGGGAGTTTTTCTGCGTACTACGGACCCTTGGCCTGCAGGATATCGCTCACTTGTTGATTCTATGAAACCCATTGAACCTATTCTAGATCATGCTACGACTCCGCATAACCTAGGTCAAACTACCAACCTCACCACCTCCCATATTATGTATGTGCCAAATCCTCCTGGGTCATCCACACAATTCCTGTTTCATCAACACCTTCTAGTGCCGGGGTGCAACCCCCGGCACGACCTACGTTACCTGTCACTAGAATTGTATATAGTAATGGATAAACCTCTAGTATAGAACAATATGCAGTCTATGTCCCTCCTACCCATACGAATGTGGTTAACACCCCATCCAGTTCAAATCAACCCTTGGGGGCACAACCTATAAGCAATCAAACCTCTTGGGGGTATGGTTACACAAAAAATCAAGTACCTATAGGAAATATCAATTACCAACCCACCTCTACAGGAATGCCTTATGCTGGAATTCCATATCCTGGTAATACTTTCACTCCATGGGGGCAACCCAACTGGTCCTACATTCCAACTATGGGAGAGATACCTATACATACTGCAGGGGGTGTCGGAGGACCACCTTACGGAGGTCCTCCCTCTAGGGAACCTAATGGTCCTAGAGTGCCTGGCGGCTTTCCTCCTTGTGTTCCTAATGGTCCTGGTGGTCCTGGGGGGCCTGGTGGCTTCCCTCCTAATGGTCTTGGAGGGTCTGGTGGCCTTCCTCCTAGTGGTTCCAAAGGCTCCAGAGGTTTACCTCCGAGGGGTCCTAGAGGGTCCAATGGTCCTCCTCTTGGTGGCCTAGGTGGTCCTGGTGGTCTCGGTGGTCTTGGTGGTCCTAGAGGCCCCAGTTGTCCTCCTCTTGGAGGCTCTGGTGGTCCTAATGGTCCCGATCCTATAAATCAACCCCCTGTGGGTGGCTCTTCCGATGGTTCTTCATCACAACAGTCGTTTGAACAACCTGTCTATCAGTCTACTTATGGTCCTACTGGTACTTATATGCCCTATCAATACTACCAGTATGTACAACCTAATCGCCAGTTACCTTTCCTAGCAACTTTAGACTTGCCTGATTTGTCCAAGTTGATTAATGATCCCATTCAACATAACCCCTCGTGGCCTACCATTCCAGTAAAGTTACCATAGGACATTCCATAATTCGATGGGAATCACAGAGATGATCCAAAACACCATGTCATAAAATTCCATTTGTGGTGTTCTTTGAACTCCCTAATGGATGATTCGGTTCGTTTAAGACTCTTCCAGCGAACTTTGAACAGTACCGCTGCGAAATGGTACATTGAACTTCCACAACATTTGTTTGTGGATTTTGGTTCTTTGGAAATTGTCTTTCTTACACACTTTCAGCTTCCTATCCGCTATGAAATGGGTACATATCTCTTAATTCTCTGTGTCAGAACACCTCCACGCACATATCAGATCATATCCATGAGTGGAGAAGGCGGAGAAGACTTATTAAGGCTCCTATCCTAGATCAATTGTTAGTTGATTGGTTTACTAAATCTTTGTTGCCTCCAATCACCCGAGATGTGGCTATGGGCAGTGCCATTACCAAAGAGTAGTCCATTAGTCGAGCCCAATAGGACTTGGTATATTCCCAGTCCAGAACATTTTATGACTTGATCCCTCAAGCTCCTCGCCCAAGTACCGATCTTGCCAAGCCACCAGCAGAAACCCTTATTGATGGGATTGTTGGTTCAATCCAGTCCTCGCCAACAACAAAAGTTGCCAAGCAACCCCAAAATTCCACCCCTATTCCTTCAACTCCCAAGGTTTTCGCCGAGGTAAATTCCATTCAAAGTACAAATACGCCTGGCAACAATAAAAAGAAAGGTAAAGCCAAAAAAAAAAAACCTGGAAACCCGTAGGAGAATCCAAAACCAACCATCAACGAGAATGATAAAGGGAAAAGAAAAGTGAAATATCCATGTCTGCTATGCGGAGGTGCCACTTCACAAAAGAGTGTCCTTGTCATGAACAAATCAATCAATTTCTAAAAACTAATCGCACACCAGCAGTTCTCATGGATCCTTTTCCCTCTCAACAATAGCTGATAGACCACATGTCTAATCGAGGAAATTCTAGTTCTTGAGAGGAAATTCGCATGATGTCCTTGGACACTATTAATTTACAAACTCAAAGTCAGAGTTATGACAAAACCATAAACAAGCAAGAAGACAATTCTTCTTTAGGAAAAGCTCCCTCTACTAGTTCTCCCGAGTCCTCATCTACTGGTCCTCTAACCATCGAGAAACCTAATCTCGACATGGTTTTGCACCCACCCTAGAGTACTCTTAGGAAGGCTATTTTTAGTCCTAATGCTCGAGATGCCCAATTTTATAATGTAGCTGAATATCTTGCTCACGCACCATGTGCAATGTCTACCTTGGTAGTACTCCAAAGTTGTCTAACACAACGCAAAAACTTGTTAACCGCGTTAGGAGCTTTAGACTCAGACAACACTAATTTGATTCACTTTAATGTCGAGAACTATAAGTCTAGACTACCTCACAAACTCATTTTTCAAATCATAATGAAAGTATTCAGAAGGAAGGTCTTTAGAACTGTCTTAGACGAAGGAGCTTCAACTTTGGTTTTGTCCCTGTCTTGTTGGAAAGTTATTGGCTCTCCCGAGCTTGTAACATCACCAACGACTCTGAAATCCTTTGATGGACGAGGTTTCTAGCCCCATGTTCTCATACCAGCCCTTTCAATCAAGCTTGGGGGAAAAACCATTTCCATTCAAGTGGAAGTAGTAAATGCCCCGTTAGACTACAACCTCCTATTAGGAAGAAATTGGTTTTATGCCATGACTGCTGTCGCTTCGACGATATTTCAAACCATCCATTTTTCACATCTTGGGAGGATTGTAACCATTGACCATATTGATTTCTATACGTTGGATGTTACCACCCCTATGGCTAATAACATCCCTATGTTAAGCCAATCCCCTCCTCCTTACCAATCGATTGGGGTAGGCATGTTGAAGGATTCTTCCCTTATGGGGATTTTTCTGTCAAGCCCTCCTAACATAGAAACGACAACGATAAATATTATTTCTTCATTTGATTATGATCCAAAGGGAAAACAAATTGTTGGGTCCACCTCGTTGAGTCCGCATGAAACAATGTACAACATTATCGAAACCCTTTCCGATGACCACACTAATGACCTTCATCTGGTGGCTTCGGACTCTTACCACCTGCCTTACTTGTTAGAACCCTCTCTTCCTACTCTGGATTATCTCTCCCAGACTTTTCCTTTTGATGAGTCCATTATGGAGATTATGAGTATGAATGAACCTATATGGGAGGATCATCACCATAGATCCTCGTTCCTCCCCAATACCAGTTCGGTAGACCATCATTTTGCGTCCCTTTTTACAACTGATAATGTCAAAACACCTCAAGCTCCTATATTGTTGCAGAACATGGATTTTGAAGTAAACCTATGCAACATTACTCAAACAAATCCAATTGACATATCAGCCAATCCTGGACCCTTGAGCATGTTCTTGTTGGGAAGAACTGCTCAGCAGAAGAATCTGAGGCATATAGAGCACTTTTTCAAAGAATTCTGAGATGTCTTTGCCTTGTCCTACGAAGAAATGTCAGGGATAGACCCATCCATTGTGGTTCACGAAATAAAAACCTATCCCACTACAAAACCTGTCAAGAAAAAACTGAGACAAGTCCATCCATGGAAAATCGCAGCTATCAAAGCTGAAATAGAAAAACTTCTAAAATCAGGGTTTATTTATCCCGTACCCCTGACGGAATGGGTATCGAACGTCATCCATGTTAATAAAAATAAGGGCACCATTAGAGTCTGCATCGATTTCAAAGATTTGAACAAAGCTTGTCCCAAAGACAACTTTCCCACTTCGCATATCGACCATATTATCGACAATTGTGCCAGAAGTGTCATCTTCTCATTCATGGATGGATTTTTGGGTTATAATCAAATTGAGATTTAGCCACCGATCAGAACAAGACAGCATTTATTTTCCCATGGGGAACCTTTACATACAGGAAGTTACCATTCGGCCTGAAAAATGCTGGAGCCACTTTCCAACGTGCTATGTCCTATGTGTTTCACGATATAAAACATATTGTAGAACCGTACCTTGTCGACCTCCCAGCTCATTCACAATGATGGGAGGACCACCCTGGTCATCTTAGAGACATTTTCCTGAGATGCCATCATTATAACATACTACTCAATCCTCATAAATGTGTTTTTTGCATCGAGACGAGATGCCTATTAGGTTTTGTGGTTTCTAAGGATGGCATCTGGATAGATCCATTGAAAATTGCCGCTATTCTATCCCTACCAGCCCCAACCAATATTCTAGAACTCCAAAGTTTGCAAGAGAAGGAAAAATTCCTCCACCATTTCGTTTGCAATTTTGCAAAGAAAACATACAGTTATATGCGTCTTTTTAAGAAGGACACTCCATTCTTTTGGGATGACCAATCCCAACGGGCCTTTGATAATATCAAACACGCTTTGACTCACTCACCCATGATACACCCCTAGATTATTCAAAGGATTTTCTCTTATACATTGTTTCCTGCACTACTACCATCGCTATGGTTTTGGTGCAGGAGAATCCTAAAGGTCAGGAGCACGTGATCTACTATTCTAGTAAGAATCTCATGGATTCTAAAACTTGATACTCACGTGTGGAGAAATTAGCATTGGCCACGGTCATTGTTGTTCAAAAATTTCGTCACTACGTTTTGCTCCGCACAACCACCATATTGGCAGACCAGAACCCTATGTATTACATCCTGACTCGTTAGGTGCTCGGGGGCAAATATTCCCTATGGATAGTCATCCTACAAGAGTTTGATCTGGAATTTGCCAAAACTCCGCCAAAGAAATCCTTGGTCTTTGCTGAGCTCATGTGTGATCTTCCACGTGCTTCGATAGAATCTGAGCCCAGTGATTCATTCCTGGATGAATTCCTATTCCTGATAAGCACTACTGACCCATGGTATGGAGATTTGCTCATTTATCTCCAAACACAAAGATTTCAGCCCACTCTATCCCGTGACGATCGCCGCTGTATCCGTCACCACGCAAAATACTACCTCATCTTGAATGACACTTTGTATAGACGTGGTATCGATTTCGTTCTCCGGTGATGCCTTACCCACGAGGAAGTTGAACAAGTTTTGAATGACTGCCACTCTCGATTATGTGGCAATCATCTATCTGGGATGGATACAGCCCAGAAAATCCTTCGCGCTGCCTATTTATGGCCTTCCATATTTAAATATTGTCATGAGGCTGTTAAGAAATTCCCACCCTACCAACATTTCTATCTGAAAAAGTACACCCGCCTTGCTCTGTTACACCCCATCATTGTCGTTGGCCCTTTCGCCAAATGGGGGATCGATTTTATGCATTGTAAGCCTACCTCAACCAGGGGGCATGGTTACATCATCGTAACCGTTGATTATTTTACAAAATGGGCTGAGGCCATGCCTACATATGCAGAGGACGGTAAGACTGCCGCTCTCTTCTTGTTTAATCACGTGATAGCAAGATTCGGAGTCCCGCAGTCCATAGTCACTGATCACGGATCACATTTCTGTAATCAAATGATGGAGGAATCAAGTACCAAGCTAGGTTTTCATCATGAAAACTCAACGCCCTATTATCCGCAAGCTAATGGTCAATTCAAGGCCATTAACAAAGTTTTGAAAACAATGCTGCATCAGATGGTCGAAGACCATAAATCCAATTGGCACCACACTCTTTTCTCCGCTCTTTGGTCTTATAGGACTTCGATAAAAACAACTACTGGTTTTACACCATTCCAGCTTGTCTTTGGACTAGAAGCCATCTTGCCTATTCAATGTCAAATTCCATCCTTGAAACTTGTCATCGAACTTCTCCCAGACACTTCCACAGAGGAAGAAAGATTTCTCTACTTAAACAACCTTGACGAAACTGGAAGAGACGTTGCCTTAGCAAATGAGGCACACAAGAAATGAGTCAAGGCGCAATATGACAAGTCTGTAGAACCTCTTGCCTTTAACGAAGGTGAGCTAGTTTTAACCTATGATCAGAGATATGAAAAACTATGGAAGGGGAATTTCGAATCCATGTGGTACGGTTCTTTCGTTATTTCCAAAGTTCTAGAGAAAGGGGCCTATGAGTTCGTGGACTATGATGGAATCCCCTTAGGAAAAACTCATAATGGGTTGTACCTGAAGAGGTACTATGCCTAGATATTTCTTGTATAGTACCTTGTATATATGTATATTACTTGAATTTTTAGTGTGCTTAAGTATTTTCAATATGGTTTTGAGTTTAGTGTCTGTATCTGTTTATACCATGTTTTGGTCGTGCAGAGCAGATGGCTTTCTACAGCTTCACTGATGGTGCTTGCCGCCACACCTTGAATATTTCCTCGACTGCTTGGGTTCTCTATTCCCCAGCTTACGATTTTCTCAGTTCAAGAGCGGTTTGTATCGGTCCTTCTACCAACAATATCATCGAGTATCAAGCAGTCATAGGTCTTCTGACTGAAGCTTCCTCCCAAGATGTTCGTAACTTGGTAGTTTTGATGGACTCACAACTAGTGGTTTGTCATTTAAACCATGTCTATACTATTAGGAATCTCGTGCTTCTCTGTCTCTTATGGAGAGTACGTTTATTAGAGAGGTCATTTGAAGCTATTACCTATAGGCATATCCCTAGGGAAGATAATGTAGTTGCCGACTCATTGGCAAATTACATCCTACATTGGCATATTTCCCATTCATGACGTGAAAATAAAACATGGTACACTGTAAATAAACTGTAAAAGACACATAAAACTCATGTAAATACATTTTCCATTTGAGATGCATAAACACCAAAAATATAAGTTTGTATATATATGTGTGTGTGTGTGTGTGTGTGTGTGTTTTACAAAAAAATAAGTCACGAGACCTCATCTAAAGCGCTCAGGCTTTTAGGAAAAAAATCATCATACAAAAATCCTGAAGCTATCTATCATCTTTCAGTAATACATCATGTGGCCTATCATCCAGTCATGCTCATCGTAACACATGACCCCCTGGGCTACGCAATGTAGCAGTCTACTGAAATGAGCTGGTACTCCCGCAATGGGCCTCTGGTACCTCAGTGGGAGGTTGTCGATCGAGGCATCTGGTATGTCTAGATTTAACCTCTCAAGGTCCTCCTCTAGCTCCCATGTCACATCATCACCCTATGGAACAAAACAAGCTCCAACTCGCTTGTCTAGTGGGGAGGATCCCCCAGGTCATGCTACTCTGACACCTACACGAAAACATTTAAGTCTCGTTACTACACATAAAAATATAAAACATTAAAACATAAAAACACGATTTCCATTTTAAGGTTTTTGTTTCTTACCAATGTCACCCCACTGTGCACTAGGCGGAAGTGGTAGATCCGGGTCACCACTAAAGTCAGTACCCATGTATGCGTAGTCCTCAACCATGAGGATCTGGTCTCTTAGCCATCGGAAAAATGGGTCTTTGAACTTCACCTTGCCTCTACCTGCCCCTGTGCAGGCCATGATCTAAACCCATATCAGGATGTGAGGGTTTCTCTCCCTCAACTCTGTGAATACTACCTAGGGTCTCAATTGGGGGACCCGCTCAAAGAAGAAACACACTAAAATGGATCTGAAACCTAATTGCTTCAGCTCTCCCTACCGACACTTGGTTAGCTGATCTTTGAAAACTGGTAATAGAGCCTCCACCCAATTGAATACTGTGGGTACCATAGCCTCTATAACATAGAGCATATGCGCTCTAGATGCCTGATGAACCCCTTGGCTCCCCGCCACTCTCTGCATGGTAAATAAGACTGTGCGAAGAGGGTTATCCACCACTACTTTGATGGGAATTTTCTTCCCTGATGTTCTGGTCCCAGGAATACAATGGTGATTTATTAATTCCTGGGTGGTGATTTCCCCTCCACGGGATCCCGTCAAAGAGATGGGATCACCCCGTCTCTATAGGCCTGTCAAGAAGTAGATATCTTCTACTTCAATTGTCAATACATGAGCACCCACCTCAAAATATTGTTGCTCTCTGGATTCCACATACGGAGAATATGCTCCAATAAACGCTCATGTGACACCATGTTGGGTGTGCGGAAAAACTTAAGAAGACCATAGTCCCTCAATGCAACTATACAACCCACGTTTCTTTCGGTAAATGCATTATTGTTATCATGTTGCCTCTCTTTCCAAATAAGCATTTTTGACCAATGGAAACCTGCCAAAAACAATCATAAGGCCAATTAGAACCATCATCAACCTTTTAGATCATCAAAATTTGGCTAATTTGCCTTGTACATATGTTTTTATTTACCCACGGTCAACACCACCTGAGTCTCATTGAGGACAGGCGGTGGCACCGCCTGAGTGAAGTGTTTTAGGCACGGTTCTTGCGGGGTACCACTTATCCTGCAAGGGATAAGAGAGGTGCCTGCATTCAAGGTTTTAGGGCTTCCTCAAATGGCCCAAAACACCCCCAAAAATAAAAAAATGAAAGCATAAAATGAAAGAACAGGGTTCAAGCTTTTACCTGGAACGGGGGATAAGAGAGGTGCCCACATTCAAGGTTTTAGGGCTCGCTCAAATGGCCTGAAACACCCCAAAAATAAAAAATGAAAGCATAAAATGAAAGAATAGGGTTCAAACTTTTACCTGGAATTGACGACGCGTAAATCCGATGGTAGATGCTCCCGGAATCACCAACTGAAAATATGGCCAAGAAACTTCTCCAAAGGCTCTTGACTATTGGTAAATGGTAAAATGTTTTGTTTTTTTACTATTTACATAACTTTTATAAGCATTCTAGGTTTTGGCATGTCATAGTTTTTAAAATTTATTAGTCATGATCCTTTAATGTCGTTTATTGGAGAGTTTAACAGTTGTGTTTTAAGTCGTTGCAGGATAAACAGCGGTAGCAATAAAAGTTTTGGGAGTTTGTTTTTGAATTTTTCGTACTACCATAAAACGGAAAAATTCTTTGATCATTTATTGTGACACTTTGCTCATGCTCTCCAAACTTAGCATCAAATGTCCGAGTCCTTTTCTGATTCTTTTCAGACTCGTAAAATCCCTCATCATGAAAAGAGACCTAGTGGAGTCCTCTTTAAACTCTTTTCGGGCTCCTTAAATATGAAAATATTGTCAAGCGATCTTGTCTTCTTCATGCTCGTTAAAGCACTTGAAGAGTCATTCATCTGACGGTAGGTTATCACTTTTTCAGTTCAGATGAACTAGTTACGAAAAAGGACCTTATGGAGTCTTCTTCCGTGGTCATTCAGACTCTCTAAACATGAACGATACCGAGTTAACTTTCATTGGACTCATTAAATTAAACATTGAGAGACCCTCTTTTGGGAATGAACCCCTCCTCTCTCAGGTTCATAAAACATATGAGTTTGGAATTGTCTTTGGACGAGCTACAATGAGTGTTTGTTACCCTCTTTGAACTCGTAAAAACGAAAAAAAAGGCACTCATCAACCATGATGGGGAAATTAAGGGAAGGGAATCATTTTGCAAATAAATGGCAGTTTGTCGTTACCTTTGAACATGGCACTTGTCTACATATCATTTCAGTCAATTCAGTATCCAGCTGATTTCCATGATGATCCACTTTCATGAGTCATGTCACTCCTTTGGGTTTTTCTAAAGAATGCATTGTCCACCATCGCAATGTGTGTTTGTCTGGTCTAGTCATTCTACCAAGTATTTTGTCGTGCTGCCCGATGTTCAAAGGGAAGTTGAAAAAGTTTTCCTATGCAGTCAAAATAGTTGTTGTGTCAGTATTTTTGAGTCAGTCTTATGGTTACTTCATTCACATCATTCCAGAACTTTTGTTTCGAGTTTCATGTTGTTGATGTGGGATTCATCATGCCCCTCCTTTGACGAGACTATTCCTGTTGACATCAGCTCATCATCTGGGAAATAGTCTTAGAAACAAATTTAGTACCTTGAGATCTGTATGCCTCAATGATAGATTCTCTTGCTCTCGACATAGGTTCACATCATTGACCTTTGATCGATAGAATCAAGTGAGTGTTCGATATCAAGACATCTATTCACACTTAGTAGATTGTACTAGGGTACCTTGGGAATCATTGACATCAATGGTGATCTCCCTCGCACTTGTTAACAGTTCACATCATTGATCGGTAATCAAGTGGTTTCTACCATGTGACTTTAGAAAATTGTAATCACATGGATAGAATCGTACTTTGTGGAAAACGAGACGAAGACCCTGGGTACTTGTTTAGCACTCATTGCTTTCCCTAGTTTGCGATGGTGTTTTGTATATCAAGCATGGATCCACATTTGTATGGTCGTGGCTATGCTCAAATTTGTGTCTATATGACATAGATCTACGTTGTATGTCTTGTAGCTATGTCCAAGTTTGAGTCCTCTATCACATGGATCCACATTGTATTTTAGTAGCCATGGTTGTTTATTCCTCTCATGGATCTGCCTTGTATTGGTCTGCAGCCATGAGTTGGTTACATTTTTCTATGAGTCAAAAACATTGATGCATTGCAGATGCCTACTCGACAACACTCTCCAATCAAGCCGACTCTTACCTCGAAGTGACAACTTGTTCTCTCAAATCTCTTGCGTATCGTATCCCTCTAAGCCTCATGCTTTGGGGGGCATTCTATTATACCCAAATCCTGTCACCAACATGTGATGATATCCTTAACACCTATGTTTGCCCTAAATCCAAAACTTGGAGTGGAAACATGCTTTGAATGTCAATTATACATGAAAAAACCTAGCACCACTTTTTCCCCTTAGTTGATGAGTGTTACCTTGTTCAGCACCACCTGAGTCCTATTATAGAGAAGTGGTGCCACCACATATGTGCTTTGTTCTTGAAGCAGTTCTTACCCTTTACCACTTTGTCATAAGGGTGTATAAGCTGTACCCTTGGTAAAAGTGGAAAAAAAGAGGATTCTCTAGGTTTCTAGAACATGAGCCTCGTGTACTCCCTTATCCCTATCAATCTGGGTTGGTTGGAGTCAAGATCCCTCTTGGTAGGATCTTATGGTCACCTCACCCACAATTCTCTCAACTATGGGACATGAGCTTGAATTTATAGGGCTCAATGGATAGGGAGAGAGAACTTAATGGTAATGTTATGCTGTTGAACTGACTATCTAGTCCAATCCATTAGAGAGCACAAGAGAGCAAGTTGGAGCTATCGGGGATGAGGTGTTTGTCTTGTGGAGGAGTTTGTCAACACTAAGGCAATGGTTGTAAGCTTCTTCATTGATTTCTTAATGTAAAGCTGATTTCCGTACCACATATCTATTGTACTGATCTCACATGTATATGTTACTAGATTCCTTAGTCACTAGCATCAGCTGGTGGCTCCTTAGAGAGTTCTTCCTAGCTCACGGGTTTGTGCCATTCAGACGACCACTCCTTAATGAGAGAATCCAATTCTTCATTAGTGACTTTGAAGGCCAGAGGTATCCACTACTTGTCGGGGTCCCGCCGTGCCTGGGTATAAATAGAATGAGGCCCGATAGTGAACCGAATGAGTCATTGATACTTGGTTGCTGTGTAATTGGATAAGCGTGGAACTTTGACAGTTGCGGCTTGCGGCGCTTCCCAATAGACTCAAAAATGGATCGCGCAGTGCGTCTGTTGAATGGGCTCCTCAACCCATCACAAATTCTGATAACGTGCACCTCGACACACCTTCTCCGCATTGACTTCCATCAGCTAATAATCTTTTAGTTCCATCCATGCGACAAGCCCAATGAGAATTAACAGCCAACTGTAGGAAAATGGTTGCCCGGCTTGAGCAGCGACAGAATTGTCAAGCAACCAGTTGAGAAAAAACAAGGACCAGTTCATTTGCACGCCCTCTGTGCATTTTTTTGCACATGCGACTATGCCTGAGTTGCACTGGACAAGTCGATTCCCCTGGACAATCTTGCTTGCCAAAATGTGTGCCCTAATACACACCGCCTGTGAATTAATGTTTTCGATATCATAGGCACAACCATCACGCTGCAAGACAAATATCTCCTCCAGCTGCTTAGCAAGATTCTTGTCAGTATCCCACCCACAGATATACTGCGTCGGATCTTCCCCGGCCTTCGGCAAGACCGCAATGCTTACAATTAAGTCAACCGTGACAGGAATGGGTTCATTCAACCAGATCATCCCACCATGAAAGCAAGCCAAGAGTTGTTTAACGCATGCATGAGCTTCGTTCAGTCACCCAAAGTGAGGCATAATAATGAGCCCCAACAATCCAGATTTATTCAACTCGCTCGCCTATGGTTGAGGAATCCTCTGAATCGATGCACCAAGCCCCATTGGAACTGATTCATAGGGCTCATCCCGGACATCTTTGAGGAACAAAAAATTGTGGTCTTCAAACTTAAGCCTGATCAAGGCATGGATGATATGTACCGAGAAAGTCATCCCTTCCGACAGTGGCAACAATTTGGGTGGATACTTCTGATTCTTCGTGGGCTACCTCGTCTTCACTCCCAGACACGTGGGAGTGGCATATCCCAAGATATCATTGACAGAGACACCCCTGGGCATTGCAGAATCTATAGCTCCTGAGTTTGACGACCCGATCTGTGTAGTCCCCTCTCCTTGCACTCTATCCGAAGTGCGGGTGTGCCTCTTCTGTGGTGACGTGGAACTGGGCTTCTAATCCTACTGCTTTCTTTTGGGGATCAATGAAGATCCTACCAGCATGCTCATGACTTCTTCCTCAATGTCCATGGGATGAATGGGGGATTCTTGCTCACTGGAAATATCAATTGGGTTGGGGTTTCTGAGTATGTCGCACTTCCCAAACCTTACTATGCACCCGACGACTCTGCACCTCTACTCCACAACTCGCACTCAAGACTCTTCAACTGTACTTGGCTCAACACTTTTCTCACTTGACTGAACTACTCTATACAATGTTGTCCTCTTGCATCCCTCACGCTTTTTATAGCCACTTCCCAATTCGAAATCATCATTACCAAATCCACCATGTCCATTATGACCAAATCTAGCAGTAATGACACCAAATCCGCCAGCAATCTCACCCTACTAACGGTTGGATCGACCATTAATGCGTATCGCTTCAATAAACGCCACCGGCTAATTGTTTTAACTATCTGCATTTATTGCTGATTTGACCAACCCACATCCCTATGGCTATCGCAGGTGGTCTCTGTTTCATTGCTACTAACTCCTATCTTTGCATGGCCTCTTCCCCTAGGCTCGCCTTGGTGCTATCTAACAAAATCCTTGGGTTTTTTTTTCACAATGCCTCAAGCGATCTGCAGCTCTAACCCCGTCCTATAGGGATTTAAGCAACTCCCATTGATGAGTGTTGACAATACTGCACCATCTAGTTGCTGTAACTAAACCGCACCTCCATAAGTAATGGAATGAACAAGATACATGCCTAACCAATGCATTTGTAACTTACCTGGATGCTTCATGAACTTGTTGTCGTACAACAGCACCAAATCTCCTTCCGCAAACTGTTTATTCTTAATGTGGCAATCATGCAATGCCTTCTGTCGATCCTTCACAATGCACTGGTGGAGACCTACAATAAATTGGTCCTCTTCAAGTTCGATCAACTATGCAATGCACTCTTCTAATGCTTCTTCATCATCCATGCCGGTCGTCGCAGCGATGTGCAAACTAGGAACAATGTATTCCATGGGCATAACTGCCTCTTCTCCATATACCAACTTAAACGGTGTCTATCTTGTTAGCCTTTTACAAGTGGTACGATAGGCCCATAGCACTACTAGAAGTTTCAAGTCCCAGTGATCACGATTGGCATTACATACCTTTGTCAATGTTGTTTCCAAAATTTTGTTGAACGCTTCAACAATCCCATTCGCCTATGGATGGTATCGTGTGCTTTTCTTATGTTGCACCTGCAACTCCTCAGTTAGCGCTCTCATAGTGCGGTTGATAAAATGACTGCTCTGGTCACTCATCAATATCCTGGGACACCCAAACCGTGTCACAATATTCTAAAATATGAACTTCATTGTTGTCGCAGCGGTACAATCCACAATTGGTGCGGCCTCTGCCCACTTGGTCATATAGTAAGTTGCGGTAATGATGTATCGTGCACCATTCCTCTTCCTCGATGGATTAATTGGACCCACAAAATCCATGGCCCATTTATCAAAAGGTTGTAGAGTTACCAGCGGCACAAGCGACATCTCATCCCACCGCAATGGTTTACCGACGCGCTGGTAGATGTCACAACTCCGTGCATAGTATACAACATCATTATGTAATGTAGGCCACCATAGCCTGGAATGCAACACCTTCCTCGCAGTAGCCCTTCCTCCATAGTGACCGCCCATGACACCTGCATGTGCTTCTTCTATAATGGGTCCCTGCTCATGTGGTAGGATACACCGTTACAAGATTTCATCTGGTCCAAGCTTGTATAACTGCCCAACAATCAGCTGGAAATATGAAACCTTTACTACCAACTACTTCTTCTAACTAGTTGACAGGTTCTCTGGGGAAACACCAGTGGCCAAGAACTGAATGATTGGGGCATAATGATCATCTGTGATATTGACACGGGAGAATCCATCATTAATATTGGTAGGTTCTTCTCCGATCTCAATGTGAGATAGGTGATTAGGACCAGCATTCAACTGTCCTGGCTTCACAATTATTTCAAAGTCAAATTCCTGAAAAAGTAGCAGCCACCGACAGATCTTCCCCCCCAACACAAGCTTATTGACCAAATATTGCAAGGCAGAATAATCGGTGAACATCTTGAAGTGACCATCTAACAAATAGTGCCTGAACTTTTGCAAGGTATAAACCATCACCAAGCCTTCTCTTTCAGTCGTTGTGTAATTTCATTCAGCAAATGACAACTTCCTACTGGAATATGTGATCGGGTGATCCAGGTCACCCTCACTTGGTTGTGCAAGCACAACCCTTAGCGCAATAGAAGAGGCATCGACATGCACATGGAACTCCTTGTTCCAATTAGGGAATACCAGTATGGGTGCGAAGGCCATCTTGGCCTTCAATGTGTCAAATCTTCCTTGACATTCCTAACTCCACTCAAATTCAGCATCCTTCTTTAATAGCTTCTCCATAGGGGCAGTAATCGCACCGTATCCTTTGATGAACTTGTGATAGTACCCTATGTGCCCCAGCATCGCCCAAAGCATCTTCACATTCGTCGGTGATGGAAAACTAAGAATTAGTACTATTTTTGCTGGATCAACCAATAGACCCTCCTTACATAATATGTGTCCGAGTAGCTGTCGAGCACCCAATATGCAAGCAGATTACTACCAACATACAGAGTGTACAATATTTATTGTCAACCCAGGAAAGTCTTGTATTTCAAGGATAAATTGCACAGTATATTCTTAAACACAAAGTCACTGCAAATTGAACAATACTATCCTCTGTTCAACTATGCTCATCCCAAGAATCTGCGTAATCCCATTTATCTTCTAAATGCTACAATCACAATTACTTGCTGCTATACTTTTAATCTAAGAATGGAAAGGTAAACATAATTCCAAATTACAATTGCAGATGAAAGGAAATCCTATTCACATCCTTGAATGATTAATTCACCTATCCAATCTGATTACTCTAGAAAACCACAAGCATAAATTGAATATTGATCTAGAAATTCGAATGCAAGGATTGAGTTCAGCTACTCTAAAAGAAACTGAAGTGCAGAAATAAGATTCAGCAATCATAACAGTAAGGACAAATTGCAAGTATTCATGGAACAACAACTAATACCTCAGGATGAACAGAGCTGTTTATGGCTACCACACGAATTGCATAAAAGATAGTTACCTACTCAGTCGACTGTCACTCTATACCACTTACAGATCTCAAGGAAATGCAATCACAATTACACTGTAAATCCACACTTACTACAGCTGCGTACAAAAGGAATAAAATTATCAGGACATCACACAACAGATGAAGTAAAAAGTCCTAATTTAACTCAGCAATCTCTGTGGAAGGCGGGCCCAGCCTTCACACAGAGATGCTGGCTGAACAAGTGTGAAACTCTTAAATCAGAAGTAACTCCTTGCATTAAAAGATAGAATGGTTACACAAATCCTCTTCATAGCTAATACAAATGAATGAGTTATATGTTCAGCAACCCCCTAGGTCGAGGCAATTCTCCATATTTATATCATGTGGATCGCAACATCTGATCCTGTTATGGGGCAGCCATGAAGATCTCTAATCTTCAAGTTCCCTAAATGATGGTAGCTGTTACAAACGTGGCATGATAAGAAAATAGAAAGCATAGGAAAACTATGAATCGCCCCATGCGTAGTGATACTTCCTGATTACAACTACACCCGAGTAGCAATGTACTATAGATCTCCAAATATGGCACATTCTGTTCCATCTGCCTTGTCACAGCTCTGTCTGAGATATTGCATTAGAACCACGTGCCTTGGGTGATGATAGGAGAGCTGAGGATCGACTTGAGCAGCGAATATTCCTCCTTTTCGAGACTTGTTCAGCCTGATCTTCCTACAGTCCACTTATCTCAAACTACCTTTATAAACCATAACATGTTAGCACATTTAAGAGATACACAGCTTCAATTATCACAATCATAAGTATTAATACAATAAAGCAATGACCAGTCATACCTTGGTAGTTCGAAGAGTAGAATGGGGATAAAATGTTTGATTGGTATGCTAAATGGGGTAGGATAAGGGAAGAAGAGGTAATTAAGGGTGGTTAAAAGAGGCCATTTCTGGGCTCAACATCTCCCCCCAACTATCCTGTTGCATGCCCTCATGCAACAACCTACATCATTCAGAATCTGAATCTTGTACTGAGCTCTGTTCATGAAGAGAGGAAAAGTTGTAGGGGAATTCAAGGACCTCTTCTTTCTCTAAGAACCCTCTGTGAGCAGTCCAATACCTCCAGCATCACTGCTCCTCTGCCTTATTTAGTGAGAAGTCCACTCTATACGGTGATGCTGGCCACCATATGAGGGGGAATTTGAACTTCAAACCCAGCCAATTAACCCCACATTCCCTGATACATCCCACATAGCCCTTGACTCTGGAAAGTGCCTATTCAAAATTCCTGAAACAGTAGGGGTCTCGACTTCTAAGTATAGGAGAGGCAGCCTGCCATCTGTTCTTACTCCCTTCCAATGCTGCTTGCTGGTGTATGGAAATGTAGTTAGTGCAAGTAGAGATCACTTCCTCCTGAAGCCTCATTATATGCTGAGCCTGGGTAGGACTTGAAAGAAAACTCTTGTACTGAGAAAAAAGAATACCAGGATTCTGAGGCTCACTTCGAATCCACAGGTTAGTGTGAGATTCATTCTGAGAAAAGGTTTGAAAAGACCTTTCCCACTGAGCATGATTTCTCACAAAAGAAGCAAAAGCCCTCAGTTGAACACCCCCTGAAAAAGGGACAGGGTTTGAATGGCGGTCCAGAGGGCAAGCCATCTCATGCAAGTATAGTTCACACAGCAAATTTTGATCCTCAAAATTACTTCCAAAGAATGCTTCCAAAAACTTTGCTGAGGTCGTTATTTCAAATGACCTCCCTTCTTTCACAGCTTTCAATTTAAACCAAATAAACTGTTCAAACAGGAAGACAGGGTAAGAGGAAGAAGGAATCCTGGTACCCAAGAGTTCTTGAGAGAGAGCATACATCTGCTCTTTTTCCTTCTGCATGAATTGGAACATTTTCAACTCTCTCAAATTGCTCTGTAGCTCTTCTTCCCAAATTCTATGGGCCATACGTTCTTCTGCCCAATTCTCTTCCAATCCCCTGATAATTTTTCTATGCTCACTAAGAGAAATCATCCCTCTGGTATTCCTCCAACTGGCTCTTCCATTTGATCACCTCCATTCTCAGAATTGAGACTTCTGCGGTAAGGTTCAAGACTTCCTCTTTATGATGCTCCTCTTGATCTGAGTCCAAATCAATGAAATTTCTAAGGGGTAGAGACACCGGTTCTTGTGTGAAAGTGTCTTCCTTTTGGGCACCCTGCACATCTGAGTTTATTATGAGAGTTGTTGGTTCTTGTGTGACAGCAACTTCCTCTGGACTCTCTTCAACAGCCACATCCATTGCTCCTAGAGACACTGGTTCTTGTGTAGCAGCATCTTCTTCTTGGGTACCCTGCACATCTGAAGTTATTATGGGAGTTGTTGGTTCTTGTGTGGCAGCAATTCCCTCTGTATTTTCTTCAACAGCTGCATCCATCAATCCTAGAGACACTGGTTCTTGTGTAACAGTGTCTTCTTTTTGGGCACCCTACACATCTAAAGTTATTATGAGAGTTGTTGGTTCTTGTGTGGCAGCAATTTCCTCTGTATTTTCTTCAACATCCACATCCATCACTCCTAGAGACACTGGTTCTTGTGTAACAGTGTCTTCTTTGTCCTTCTGCTGCTGAGATTGGATATCTTCTTCAGTGTGCAGCTGCTCCTCAAGGATTTCAGTATCACCTGAGGATTGTGTCTAGACCTGTTCATCTTTACTCCAATGCATATCGGGGATGATATCCATTTTAGGGTTATCTTCTAATTGCATTTCAAGAATCCTTTCTGCAACCTCCAAGGATGTTGGTTCTTGTGTGACAACATCCTGGCTTACTTCTTCATCCCCTTGTTGTTGCAGTTATTCTTCTATAATTTATGTATCATGGGAACATTCTGAGGTTATAGTACATAATTCTTTATTAAGCTCCAGAGTGTCCTCCATCCCCAGTCCTTCTCCCATTTGCTCAGCCATTTGGACAAGTATACTCAAGGGTGCTGGTTCTTGTGTGACAGCACCCTGTTCAAGTTCAACATTGTCTTGCCTTTGTGGCTCTACTTCTATAATTTCTATGTCATGGGAGCATTCTGGGCTCAAAGTGCAATCTTCGTCCCCACCATCAAGCATGGTTTCATCCCTTGGTTCTTCTATCCCAGATTTGGTGGCAACTTCAGCAAGAATATTCAAAGATGTTGGTTCTTGTGTGACAACATCTTCTTTTTCTGCAGCTCCCTCTATTGTAGGTGCAGACTGTTGCATTGTATAGGCACGAATTAAAATCTTGTGGCCGGCTTCCTTAAATATTTCCCCACAGGTGGGACAGACCACTCGCTCTTCTTCCTTTCAAGGCTCGGTAGAATTTGATCCCTCCAGTTGATCCGCGGCCTTCACCAATGTGTGCATTTTCCTTTCACCCTATTTCCTGCAGGTTTCTTTCCAAGTTTCCAATTCCCTTCTAAGTGTTTGGACTTCCTCTTTTAATAGTGTATTCTCAAACAGATGTCCTTCAATTTGGGGTTCTTCCTCGACTGGCCCTCGTGGGGAATTAATTGGCCTGGGTTCAAGAATAGGGAACTCAATCTGTGCCTCTAAGGTTGCCCATATTTTTCTTGCTGCTCCTGCTACTGCAGCTGACCTGGTTCTTTTCCTTCTTATTGGTGGGGTTATCTTAATTTCATCAATTGATCTCTTTCTCTTCTTTTGTGGTGCTAGAATGTCAGGATTCACAGCTGAGGTAAAAGGAATGTCCCCTGTTCTAGAATTTTCTTGTTCCTTAGGCTATTCTTCCTCAATCAAATTTCCTCCCGACTCAAGTGAGGATTCAATGGTTACCAGCTCAATATTTCCTTCCATTTCCATGGCTCTGTCATCTTCAGGTTCAATTGTCGCAGCATTTAGTGCTGCTCCAATTTCTCCTTCTGCTGTCGGAGCTGCCCTGTTATTTGGGTCTTCCATAGGATTTTTATCTACATCCTCCCTCAATTGATCTGTTTGTGCCCCTGGTTGCTCTTCTTCTGATCCAGTTTCATCCCTCCCCCCAACTACATTGGAGGGACTCTGGTCCTCCTGTTCTATTGGGACACCCGGCAAGGGAGTGGGTTCCTGAGCTTGAGCTGTGAATTGCTCCCAGGCTATATTATACTGAGGAAGGGTTCTCAAGATAATTAATTTGATAAGACCATGGTGGTTCAGTGAGGTGAGTGGATGCTTAGCAGCTTGGAAAATCCCGCCATATGATGCAAATCATGAAGAAGATAATATGGGATGTTCAACATAATCCTATGGCGGAGATGAGAGAGTAAAGGAAGTTTAGAGTTATAAACAGTTTGGTACCTACCTTCACAAGTGATGTCTTTCTTGAGGAAGATAGAAACTTGGTCCCATGGTTGCAGCAATGACTACAGTGCTATCCCTCTTCTTGACATTTGAACCTGCTCTCCTTCTATTAAAAACTGTCGCAATGCTGTAGTAGTGGGGACTCGACATCCAAACCAAGCCCTTCCCACCTGAGGGATGGCAGTGACCTCAGATATAATGGCCTCAGAAACTTCGATGCGTAGCCCCCAAATCTCTACGTAAGTTTCTATGAGGTTCAAAGAAAATTGTAAGGCTGCTTCACGATTGAATCCGTCCAGGCGTTCGAAAAATTTCGTCCAACCGGCGGCTTGGAAGATGGCGAAGACCGCAGCATTGCTTCTGAGCACCTATGTATTTGAAGGTTCATAACGAGATGTTATACCCATGGTTCTGGCTTCAGACAGATTACAGATTACAGACTCTAACAATGGAGGTTACGGTACAGAGGATGCACAGGTCGCTGAGAGGAGATGTTAAGAAAATTTGGAAAGTTTCAGCATACCAAATTATTTGAAATTTCATTCCGAATTGGGGAAGGTGGCGGTCATTAGTCTTTATGTCGCACGGGGAAGGTGTTAATCAGGAAATAATGGTCATAAAAATAGAGGTGCGAATGATATTGTTAAATCATATCAATACTTAATCACGTGATTAATCAAAGCCATACCTTTTGAGACTACGCGCTGGATATCCTTCAGAAAATAGTGGAACGTGTGGTTGTTGACGTTGTGGAAGCCGAACTCGTGTGCAGTCATTAATTCAATCATTATAACTGGGATACTGTAATAATTCTTTCCACTAGTGAAGCACAAACCATCGCGTCCACATGGTCAGAATTATGAAAAGAAAAATTGTCACCTTATGGACTAGATTGCCGGCACGACGAGGAGGAATCGGAGCCATATCTAGTAGTTTTAATGGCATAGAAAGAAATTTTCCAATAACACAGGAGTTACCACCTTAGGTTTTGAAATAGAAACGCGGCTCTTAAGGATGGAAAGATCAGCCAAATATAGAGGATTTGCAGCCGTCAGAAAAGATGTCGCAGCCGCCGGAAAGGATGTCGCAGCCGTCGGAGAAAGATTCGCAGCTGCCGGAAAAGATGTCGCAGCCGTCGGAAAAAGGTTCACAGCTACTGGAAAAGATGTCACAACCGTCGGAGAAAGATTCGCAGCTGCCAGAAAAGATGTCGCAGCCGTCGAAGAAAGATTCGTGGTTGCTGGAAAAGATGTCGCAATCGTCGAAAAAAAGGTTTACGGCTGCCTGGAAAGATGTTTCAGCCATCGGGAAAAGGATTTACAGCCGGCGGGAAAGATGTTGCAGCCACTGGAAAAAGGTTCACGGCTGCTGGGAAAGGTTTACAGCCACCGGAAAAGATGTTGCAGTCGCCGAAAAAAGGTTCACGGCTGCCGGGAAAAAGGGTCACGGCCGCTGGGAAAAAGAAAGATCACAGCTACCAAAAAATATGTTGCAGCTGTGGGGAAAAGGATTATGGCTGCCGAAAAAGATGTTGCAGCCGTCGGGAAAAAGATTACGGCTGCCGGAAAATATGTTGCAGTCGTCGGGAAAAAGATCACGGCCGCCAGAAAATTTATTTAAGGAAAAAAAATATGGTGCGGGAAGGCATAAGAAAACGACTCCCATTTGACAGGCCCGATCTAGTCATACCCCTGGGCGCTTCCCTGCAATTTTTGGAAAAACAACAGCAAACGAGAAGATCAAATGCAAAAGGAAAAAAAAAACAATATAATGAAATAGGAAAAAAAACAATTATTTATGTATAGTAATTTAAGCGCGATTTACAATTTAAGGATTGACAGAGGCAGAGAGAAGTTCCTGCCCTGGTGCCAGTTGATAATCTGGGTCAGCGGAAATTTGCAAAATAAATGCATCTTTTGAAATAGGCTTACGGTACAGTCGCAACCTGTGACCATTAGAAAATAATGGTACGCGATTTTCATCAATGGTCACCAGGCGGACAGTGCCATTGTCAAATACCCTGTCGACCAAATATGGGCCTAGCCACCTTGTGCATAATTTACCTTTAAAATCTCTTCTGAATATGGAATCGTATAGTAATGCCCAGTCTCCCTCACAGAAGACCTTCTTTTTAATGAATCGGTCATGCCAATTGGATCTCTGTTGCTGAATTAACACAGTTTGGTCTACTGCAGCTAACTGATTCTCATCCAGTTCATTCAGCTGTTTTAATCTTCTCTTCTAGGCTTCAGTTACATCCAGATTCACTTCGGTGGTTGTCTTCAGGGTTTTGATTTCAAATTCAATCGGAAAGATGGCACTTTTTCCATACACTAAATCATAAGGAGAGAAACTTGTGGTGTTACTCCAAGTCATGCGATATGCCCACAGTGCTTCCGAAATCCTATCAGCCCAATATTTTTAATGGCTCTTAACTGTCTTGGTAAGGATGGCTTCAATAACTTTATTAGTGCTTTCCACCTAGCCATTGGCTTGGGGGTGGTAAGGTGAATCCACCCTATGCTGAACACGATACTTCCATAGTAGGGATTCAAATTGATGCGACATAAATTGCAGTCCCCCATCGGTAACTACTTCCTTAGGTACCCCAAAACGGGTAAAGATTTCACTGTATAGAAAATCAATCACAGCCTGGTCATTAGCCTTAGCCAAGGCTACAGCTTCTACCCACTTGGTCATATAATCGGTATAGACCAGAATGTAGGATTTCTATTTGGAATGAGGGCTAATAGGGCCAACGAAATCCAGAGCCCATCTATCAAATGGTTCAACTACTGCTTGAGGTTGTAGAGGCATCTGATCTATTCTATTGGGCTGGCCCATCCTTTGGCAGCTGTCACAGGCCTGAACATACCTTTTAGCATCCCTGAAAAGAGTTGGCCAATAGTAGCCCATCCTCAGCGCTTTGTGCCCTGTTCTTCTGTCTACAAAGTGTCCCCCATAAGGTTCATCATGACAGGCTTTCAGTATATGAAATATTTCATCTTCCCTTACACATCTTCTAATCTCGAGATCAGGTCCTGTGTAGAAGAGATGACCGTTTACCCAACAATACCTGACACTTTGCTGGATGATTTTTCTCTTTTCTCTTTTAGACATATGTAGCGGGAGCTTTCCTGCAACCAAATAATTAGTGACGTCTGCATACCAGGGGGAATGAGCTGAAAGTGCGAATAGATGTTCATCTGGAAAAGAGTCCTCAACAGGAAAATTATCATCACTGTTAGTGAAACAAGATAAAAAATCAGCGACAACATTTCCTTTCCCAGGTTTATCTATAATGGTAATATCAAATTCCTGTAATAATAAGAGCCACCTGGTCACTCTGGCATTAGTGACTGGTTTGTTCATTAAATATTTAATGGCAGAGTGGTCAGTGTGCACAAATGTAGGATACCCAGTAATGTAATGTCAAAATTTATTAATGGAGTAAACGATAGCTAAGAATTATTTTTCAGTGACAGTATAATTAAGTTCAGCAAGGGCTAATTTTTTACTAACATAATAGATTGCATAAGGGACTTGACCATCCTGTTGTCCTAAAACTGCTCCAATGGCAATATCAGAGGCATCTGAAGAAATATGAAAGGGTAGGGTCCAATTAGGTCCTCTTAAGATAGGAGCTGTGGACAACTTCTCCTTAAGCTTATCAAACGTTGTCTGGCATGCTTCACTCCAAACAAACTGTGCATCCTTCATTAACAGAGAAAACAAAGGAGAAGCAAGTTTGGAGAAATTTTCTATAAACCTTTGGTAATATCTAGCATGTCCCAGAAAACTTCGCACCTCTTTTTGAGTTGCAGGGGTAGGTATATTTTTTATCACCTTGATTTTTGAGGGGTCCACCTGAATGCCATTGACAGAGATGAAATGCCCCAATACCACCCCCTCACTCATCATCATATGGCACTTTTCAGTGCTTAAAGAGAGCTGGGTCTGTTCACAGTGAGTTAAAAATTTCTTTAAATTTTCCAGTGCTTCCTCAAAATCCTTGCCATAAGGAGTAAAATCGTCCATAAAGATTTCCATACTATCATTAACTAACTCAGAAAATATGCCAATTACAGCTCTTTGAAATGTTGCTGGTGCATTACATAAACCAAAGGGGAGCACCCTGTAGGCAAACGTCCCCCACGGACAAGTGAAGGTGGTTTTATCCTGGTCCTCAGGAGCAATCTGAATTTGATTGTACCCACTAAACCCATCTAGGAAGGAGAAAAACTTATTTCCCAAAAGGGTGTCGAGTACTTGGTCAATAAAGGGCAAAGGGAAGTGGTCCTTTTGTGTGGCTTTGTTCAACTCCCTATAGTCGACACAGACTCTCCATTTACCATTTTTATTGGGTACAATTACGAGCGGGGAAACCCACTCGCTATCTGAAATAGGATATATAAATCCTGCTTCCAAGAGTTTCTGGATTTCCTCCTTCACTATGTCCCTCAAATTGGGGTTCATTCGTCGTTGAGGCTAGCACACAGGCCGGGAGTCACTTTTAATATAAATATGATGGGTGCACAGATTAGAGGGAATACCCCTCATGTCTGTATATTCCCAGGAGAACACCCCCTTGTGTTCCTTTAAGAGAGTGATCAGGCGCTTCTGTTCATCTAAGGAGAGATTAGGATTAATATTCAAGGTTTTTCCAGACTCTACCTCAATAGGAATACTTTTTGAGTTTTTCAATACTGGGATTATGTGTGTGTCACCGACTAGTGTTTCTTCTATGATATTTTCTTGTTCTTCCTTTCCCATAGTAATGTTCAAGATTTGATAAAACTCTTTATCGACTGAAGTGGGTTCACTGATGAAATTATTAATAGCATCGTCTTCTGTTTCATTCTTAAAAGTTAAGGCCTTCCCTATAGTTAATAGTGGCTGAACATCCTCCTCTTCCTCCGGCTCTATCTAAAAATAAGTTTCAGCCTCTAGACTTGGCCGAGCTGGAGGATAAAGGGTGAGGTTCTTAGTCTCGGTGCCATCAGAGATGGTCATAGACCCAAATCAACAGCTAATGCAAGCATCAGCTGTGGCCAACCAAGGCCTTCCCAAGATTAATGGGTGTCCTCCTAGTTGTAACTTTGGTTGTAACACCAAGAAGTCAGTAGGATATTCCCATGAATCCACTGAGATGATGAGATCGTCCAGAATCCCTTCAGGTTTAATGGTAGATCGATCCGCCAGTTCTAAAACAGTGGGGGTTGGCCAAAGATTAGTGAGCCCAAGTTTTCTTACAGTCTCAATTGTTATGACATTAATCACTGCTCCTAAGTCTACTAGTACGTTGGGTATCTGTGTATGCCCTATCTGCACAGTGACAGTGGGATTTCTAGGGTCATCATACTTAGTCACTGGGGTTTTTCCCGTTATTAATGTAGATAATTTCCCTATGACATGAACAGTGGGAGGATCTCTGGCCTTCCTTCCTGGTTTCTTGGTGCACAGATCCCGAACAGTTCTAGCATAAATAGGTACATCTTGAAGAGCTTGAAGGAGGGGGATTTTAACATAAAGATTTCTTAACTCTCCTAGGAGGTTAAACTAAGGTTGCCCCCTGCCCTTGGTAGCATTAGTCTCTCGGGGTACGGTGGTTGCCTTATCAGCGGGGTAGGCTACATATTGCCAGATTCATCATTTGGTGTTACAGTCGTCCCATCTAAGGGATGCTCAGCATCTTCAATAATAGGAGTTGTATCGGACGGATGCTGTGGACTCACCCCTTCTTTATGCACAGAAGGTGGAGCATCTTCTTTAATTACAGGTTCTACTATTTTCCCCGATCGTAAACGAATATTGTTGCAAGGTACAGGGGAAAGAGAGTAGGTCGGCATGTTGACAGTCTCTAATTGATGGACTGTTTTATTATTCAGGTTAGGATTAGGTTGGGCATGCAGCTGAGGTCGTATTGGTACATTAGGGACAGAATTGTTCTGTAGCTGCAGCTGCGATTGCTGGGGACGGTATTGAGGGTATTGAGGGTATTGAGGAGAGTAGGATGACTATTGTGGTGGAGGTTGTTGAGGAAACTGGTTCCCTGGATGGAAATTCCTCCATCCAGGAGACCACAAAGTAGGTTGGTGTGGTGGCTGTGTCTAGGGATTCCATGAATTATAATTTTGTATTGCAGGTTGGGAAGGATTCCACTGAGCATAATTTGAAGGGAATTGTGTATTCACATTTTGCATATTATTCCAATTGCTCATATTATTCAAAAATGGAAATGAGTCTGGGGGTATACCTTGGTTTCGAGGCTGCCAAGGTTTCTTATGTGCAATGAAGTAGGTCAATTCCACCTCTGGAGTTGATTCCTGCAGGACATCCTTCACTTGGGGAAGTGAGGGACATTCTTTCATGTCGTGGTTCAGCTCACACAACTGACACACCTCTAATTTATCAAGTGGGCACTCCCTGAGAGGATGGTTCTTTCTGCATCAGGGGCAGAACACACCTAGTGTGAGATCCTCCACTGCCTATTTTTGTTTCGCCTTCAAGACGTCGATCTCCGAGGAGATAGAGCTCATCATTTATGTTTTAAAATTTTCAAGGAGATTTCCTATTTCTGTGCGGGTGGCTCCTCCATTAGATGACTTCTGAGTTCTATTGAAGACATCGCATTCTAACTTATCCCGTTTGTCCCGCCTGTTGTTCCTGGAAGACCCCCTGGAGTACCTCTTACATAATTCCACAATATTTCCAAAAGATTCCTTGGAGATATCTCCCTTTCCTAGCAGGTTTAACATATCTAAACAATCATCCCTGATCCCACGAAGCAGGATTATCTTGAGCACATCCAGCCCCATGTTCGTCTGCCCAGCTCGTTGCATGTTGTATAAAAGCCTTTCCACAAAATCCTCCAGACTCTCGTCTTCCTTTTGTACCATTTTGAACAATTCCTCTCTTTTATCCTTGGTGTTGCAATATTCCTGATATTTCTCCAAGAACACCTGTTTCATTTTATCCCAATTAGCAACAGTTCCTCCTCCTAGGCTCATGAACCAGTGTAATGTGTTGTCCTTCAGGGTGGCAGGGAATAGTTTTAGCTTTTGTGAATCGGTGATGTAATCATAGCTGTGACAGAGGATATCGAATTCAAAAAGGAATTCGTCTGGATCTTCTGCCGCTCTTCCATGGAAGCGAGGCAACACCGATGGTGAGATATTTTTCATAGGGGCTGTCCCTTCTAGCTGCTAGATCAGGAACTGCAGTGCAGCCACCGTTCCTTCAAGCAAGGAGTGATTTTCATGATGATACTTTTCCCTCATTGCCTCTTCCTCGTCATATTCATGTCTGTTACTCATCTCCTCTTCTATTTTCTCCTCTTTGTTCGTTCCTGCATTCTTTTCCTCATTCTTTTCTTCGTTCTTTTCTTCATTTCTCCACTGATCAGTAATCTTTTGGTGGAACTGCATCCACTCTTCTTCAGTTACAACCTTCTCGTAAATGTGGTAGATCAGGCCACTACCAGCAGGTCCAATTGTACCAGCTTTATCCTCTTCTGCAGGGATATTTGAGGAAGTCGCGGCTGCTCGTGTATTCTCCACTGTGGATCCTGACGCTGGAGCCCCAGGATCGACAGGGTTTCTTCTGATAGGAGTTTCTTGATGGCGAGCCCTGGTGGATGAATCAGTTATGTCAACAAGATCATCTATGAATGTCCTTCTACCCAATTGTGGACCTCGACCACGACCCGAGCCACTTGCATTGTTAGTATTTTGTGGGGTTTCGGGAGTTGAAAGATGATCACACTTTACCCTTCTCATATTCATGCAACCCAAATCATTTACAACAAAGAAAGTAGAAAAGACTGACTAGAAACAATTACAAAAATGCAACTAACGATGGTGTTTATTTTTTATCCTTCCTTGGCAACGGTGCCAAAATGTCGAGCACCCAATATGCAAGTAGATTAATACCAACATACAAAGTGTACAATATTTATTGTCAACCCGGGAAAGTCTTGTATTTCAAGGATAAATTGCACAGTATATGCTTAAACACAAAGTCACTGCAAATTGAACAATACTATCCTCTGTTCAACTATGCTCATCCCAATAATCTACGTAATCCCATTTATCTTCTAAATGCTACAATCACAATTACTTGCTTCTATACTTTTAATCTAAGAATGGAAAGGTAAACATAATTCCAAATTACAATTGCAAATGAAAGGAAATCTTATTCACATCCTTGAATGATTAATTGACCTATCCAATCTAATTACTCTAGAAAACCACAAGCATAAATTGAATATTGATCTAGAAATTTGAATGCAAGGATTGAGTTCAGCTACTCTAAAAGAAACTGAAGTGCAGAAATAAGATTCAGCAATCATAACAGTAAGGACAAATTGCAAGTATTCATGGAACAACAACTAAGACCTCAGGATGAACAGAGTTGTTTATGGCTACCACACGAATTGCATAAAAGATAGTTACCTACTCAGTTGACTGTCACTCTGTACCACTTACAGATCTCAAGGAAATGCAATCACAATTACACTGTAAATCCACACTTACTACAGCTGCGTACAAAAGGAATAAAATTAACAGGACATCACACAACAGATGTAGTAAAAAGTCCTAATTTAACTCAGCAATCTCTGTGGAAGGCAGGCCCAGCCTTCACACAGAGATGCTGGCTGAACAAGTGTGAAACTCTTAAATCAGAAGTAACTCCTTGTATTAAAATATAGAATGGTTACACAAATCCTCTTCACAGCTAATAAAAATGAATGAGTTATATGTTCAATAACCCCCCGGGTCGAGGCAATTCTCCATATTTATATCATGTGGATCGCAACATCTGATCCTATTATGGGGAAGCCATGAAGATCTCTGATCTTCAGGCGCCCTAAATGATGGTAGCTATTACAAACGTGGCATGATAAGAAAATAGAAAGCACAGGAAAACTATGAATCGCCCCATGCGTAGCGATACTTCCTTATTACAACTACACCCGAGCAGCAATGTACTATAGATCTCCAAATATGGTGCATTCTGTTCCATCTGCCTTGTCACAGCTATATCCAAGATATTACATTAGAACCACATGCCTTGGGTGATGATAGGAGGGCTGAGGATCGACTTGAGCAGCGAATATTCCTCCTTTTCGAGACTTGTTCAGCCTGATCTTCCTGTAGTCCACTTATCTCAAACTACCTTTATAAACCATAACATGATGGCACATTTGAGAGATACACAGCTTCAATTATCACAATCATAAGTATTAATACAATAAAGCAATGACCAGTCATACCTTGGTATTTCAAAGAGTAGAATGGGGATAAAATGTTTGATTGGTATTCTGAATGGGGTAGGATAAGGGAAGAAGAGGTAATTAAGGGTGGTTAAAAGAGGCCATTTCTGGGCTCAACAGTAGCATTCCAAATGGTGCACAGAAAATGCACTTCTTATAATTTAATGCAATCTGATGATGTCGACACCTTTCTAGCATCAATCGCAAGTTGTCGAAATGGTCCCTAATTATCCCATAGACTGTCTAATCATCCATATATACTTGTAGGAACTTTTGAATAAAGTCTTTAAACACATCGACAACTCCTGGAGAAAATATTGTTGGCGCATTCTTCAGCCCAAAGGGCATGAATGTATATTGAAAACAACCCCATTCAGTGACAAATGTGGTCTTATGGTGATCCTCCTTTACAATCTAGATCTGTTGGTACCACGAAAATCCATCTGTGAAGGAATACATCTCCTAGCCGCCTACTCCTTCAAGGATCTCATCTGTAAATAGAGTCGAGAATGGATCATGCATGCAGGCATCATTCAACTTTCTTAGGTCGACGCAAATGCGGACTTCGCCGGTATTTTTATCTTGAACCACTTAGGGCTTATCCATTCTGATTCTTCGACAAGCTTGATGATCCCAGCATATAGCATTCGGTCAATCTCATCCTTCACACAATCCTTGTATCGTGGGTTCAATCGATACGGCCTCTGACGCACAGCTTTTACATCTGGTTTCAACGGTATTTTCATCTCCCCCAGGTCCCCTGATATCCCCTTCATTTCTGAGAACCGTGTCAGAAAAATATCCTATAATTCATGTAGCAAATCTGTGATTTTGGCCATTGTTTCCTCGTCCCAATAGTCCCCTGTTGGAGACATCTACCATCATACACACTCTTTCGGTCAAATTGGCCTAGTTAAACCACTATCCTAAGTTTAATTGACATCAGTGGATCATTAATTGCCATCATCCAGTCACACCCACGCCTTCCTACAGTCAAGGAGGCTAACTTAGCCTTCTCCTACAGTCAAGGAGGTTAACTGGAGCACTCCGGGGGTGATCTCAGTGATATTAATGCACCTAATTGCTAACTGGTGGTTACAATCAGTTCAACCAGTTACTTAGGGTGCCTCCTCTCATTAAATATATTATTTAATGATTATTTATTATTATTTAATGAACTGGAGTCAACAAGGCACCTCCACCAACTTCTGATGGTCAGTTCAGCTTCAGTTAACCTCATCGGGGTTCATTGGAGTCATGGAGAACTAACACTTGATGGTTGGCTTGCTATGACATGTGTTTGATCTCCTTCAGTTGAGATTCAGTCACTTATTGCACTCCGACTTCAGTTAGGGTTTGGTGAGTCAATTAGGGTTTTGGTCAAGTGGTTAACTGAGTGTGATTGCATGGTTGAGAGTCAGTTAAGCTAGACTCACTCACTAAATTTGAATTGTCTCCTTAGGTATTCGAATTCTTCATGGAGTTAAGCCATTGCTCAACATGGGAATTGTAACCCTTTATTGTTTATTAAATATACAGAGAGGAAACCATTTCTGGTTCCTGATTATTTCCAATCCATGGGTATTTGTTAATTATTCTTTGATGATTTTGATTCCTAGTTCCTAGATCATGTGCAAGAATTAATATGGTATCATAGCATGCGGCGGGATGAAGAACAATCTCTCAAAAACAATATTTTTGACAGATTTCTCCATGAAAAGTGAGCAATAGCTCAAAATTCCGGCACTGCACCAAAAGCCAAGGCTTACCACTTAATACCCCAAGTAAAGAACTTGTTGATCAAACTTGCTTGATTGACTATGCTGGGTGTGATGAAAGCCTAGAATGTGCAAGCTGTTCGACCTTACGGTGCCCCTTTTGTTTTGATTTGCAGGTTTTATCAGGTACAACTTTGAATGGACTCATCAATCCCTCTTCTGACCCCATTCACAAGCTATTCGGAATGGAAGTTGAAGATGATTGCATCTCTGAAGAGACGAGGTCTCTATGAGGTGTCTATTGAAATTGGAAAAGAGTCTTATGAGAATGAGAATGACTAGCTAAATGACAGTGATAGAGCTATTGGAGCAATATGTCTGGCCCTTTCTGATAGCTTGTACTACCTTAGACTTGGTTCTGTTGAATACCCAAAGGATCTCTGGACAAAATTGGACAAAACCTTTGGCAAGCACAATGAGGATCATAATAGTAATTTGGAGATCACAGCCAGCACCACAAGAGTTCTTCACTCAAAACTCTCAGCCACTACTCTCTCTGATGAAGTTGTTCAAGATGAAGATGAAGCAAAATCTTCTACACATTCAATTCGAATTGAAGAAAGTCTCCATGAAGTGACTCCTTCTCCTGATGCTCCGGAAGTTCATGAGATATTTGATATCTCATCTTCTCATATTGCTGAAATATAAGAAGACATTCAAATATCTGATATTGAAGAAAAATGTTGCTACACTTCCATGCAAACATTCATCGGTGATTTTCCTTTGAATTCTGTGCAAAATTTACCAGTAATTGCTTCCGAAAGTGAAGAGAAATTTGATTTTTCTCCCTCTAATGTTGATGCTGGTGTGAAAATATGTAAAAACTTGTATATTTTGGAAGAAATAACATATTATAAGAGTGACACATTCGCTCCCCATGATCTAGATCTTTCAGCAAAATCCTGCAGGATTGCATGCACCAAAATTCAGAATTTTGAAGAAGAATAAAACTGTGCATCTACCGTCTCAGTTGACCATAATTTTGGATCTGATATGAACCTTATTGGATATGATGTGATATTATTTGGATCTGATATGATATTTCTTGGTTCAAAATTTCAGGTTCATAAACCTTCAGTACTGCTTGTAGCTGTTCTCATCAACGGTGTGAAGAAACAAGTACCGCAAGTCTCCTTCGAAACTGCTGCTGGGGATTTGATTTCATTTCATAGTTTTGGATCTGTTGTGAACTTATTTAGATATGATTTATATTCTGATCTGATATTATTTGGTTCACATTTTAAAATCCAAAATCTTTCAGTCATGCTTGTAGCTGCTCTCACCAATTTCGGTGTGAAAAATCAAGTACCGCAGTTCTTCTTCAATTTTGCTGATGGGGATTTGGTGTTAGTTTCCTCCTGTGAGGTTGCTGATATTTTATTTTGTGAATCATTAGATATTTATGAAGCTATATCAAACTATGGAGCTCAAGCATTCTCTCTCCAGAGTCCCAGGGATTCTCTACCTTTGGTCACAAGCTCATCTCCTCACAGAACTAGTAAAGAGGAAGACATTTTGCATTTGCTTGGACACTTGCTCCTAAGATTTGGGGCTGATTTTACCACTCATGGTTTTCTGTTCAAGGCTGCAACATATCAGTTTCTTGAGTGTTCCACACATGGTTCAAATCCTCAAGAACCTTTGCTCTCTCTTCAGATGATTTCAGTTGCTCTACATGGGTCCAGTTTTCACCGTGCAGCTGTTTATGTTTCTAATTCAGTTGAGTGCATTGTTTTTCTTCCAAAGTGGAAGATTCCTCCAGACATATTCATTTAGTTTGGATTCATAGGTTCACATGCACAGTCTCAGGATGCTGCTGCATAGAAGAACAAATTCTTGATTTACTGCTTAGTTTGAGGGGGGGTATTTTTCCCATGAGGTTTTTCCCGTTTCCTTGGTTATATTAAGCAGTTACTTCATTGTACAGCGTGACCTATGGCCTTAGTTTCCAAGGCCCTAGAATTTTATGCATCTATGTTTTCTAACTCTTCCTAAGTATAGCTTAAGGGGGGGTGTTAGAGACATCTGCCATCATACACACTCTTTCGGTCAAATTGGCCTAGTTAAACCACTATCCTAAGTTTAATTGACATCAGTGGAGCATTAATTGCCATCATCCAGTCACACCCACGCCTTCCTATAGTCAAGGAGGCTAACTTAGTGTGATTGCATGGCTGAGAGTCAGTTAAGCTAGACTCACTCACTGAATTCGAATTGTATCCTTAGGTATTTGAATTCTTCATGGAGTTAAGCCATTGCTCAACATGGGAATTGTAACCCTTTATTGTTTATTAAATATACAGAGAGGAAACCATTTCTGGTTCCTGATTATTTCCAATTCATGGGTATTTGTTAATTATTCTTTGATGATTTTGATTCATAGTTCCTAGATCATGTGCAAGAATTAACATCCCCAATATTGGCAAATTTTGGGTTCTCTTCTGACCCAATTTTGACTTTCCTGATCTTCAGTGGCTGACTCATCGAATCCATGCAACATCGTGGCTTCCTTCTAACTCGGGAATATTAACATTTTGCAAATCATCATCATCTTGTGGTTTCCTGACACTGTCATCAATCTTCGAAACTGTCCCCAGTCATGGATCGTTTGCTTGTGCGTCGCCAACCATCGGGTCGGGGTAGCCTTCAATGCTACATCTAGGACCAATGTCCTTTGTGGTTCAAACACTTTCTCTTCAAATTCTTGAAGGAATTCTGATAACGTTGGCAGCCCTTCATAAATTGGCAACTCGACAATCTCAATTGCTATGCGATGGAGAGACTGTGTGATCGACCCGCATTTCCTGAACAACACTTCATGCAGCCTATTTTGCCAATTTTCTAGAGCATCATCAGAATCAGAGGACACAAAACTATCGCTATGCCATCCAAGTTTAGCATCGACAGTAGGGTAGACATAGTCTTCAGAGATATTATAGGAATGATCCCAACTTCTACCGGCTTCAGGGCCTCACAGGTTCAATATACTGACGTCCTTCCTGAGGATCCTTAGGAGCAATGACCCTGACATCCTGGTTCTTAAACGTCATAACCCATTTTTTGAAATTGATAACCGCCATGATATCATTATCCCACCCAATCCCTAGTAGTGTGAGATAGGAACCTCCATCTTCAACCACTTCTATCACATCAAAACCAGCATACGTTTTCATACCTTCAACATCGACAACCAGGTTTGAGAGGAGACCAATGGGCTGAACCTTTGCTTGATTTGATAGTCGCAGTTGTATCGATGACCATCCCAATGTCAAATTCCCCATAAGTTGCCAACTTTTCTTAGCCATAATGTTTACATCTTATCTGAGTTCCAGAATGACCGAGTCAGCCTCATAATCTTCGATCTAGATGTTCATCCTCATCTCCTTGCCTATCTTCCTCTTTTGCAAGGAGTTCACCACAGAATATTTCAATGTCTTATCCCGGTGGTACAACAATTTCTCAATCTCGACAAGGGCTTCGGGATCCCTTTCTAACGACAGACAACTCTCAAAGAACTGCTGCAAGGTACCATGTTGTCATGAAGGTCCTACCGCTACAGATGGATCAAAAGCAGGCGGGATGTCGATAATAGGTAACTTACCCGTATTTCTCCCAATTGCATGCTTGGCCTCGAAGAAGGTGTCTTTCTCCATCGCAATGTCAAATTCTACCTTTTTCTTTCCAGTGAACTAAACTGGCTGACGTGGTCCATCTTCCCCAATTGTTGTACTGACATGAGTGACAACCCCAACATCGACATCCTTCATTCGCAGTTCAGCTTGAATTGCTGCAACCGTTGATCCTTGATTCAGGTTCTGGGATTGATTCAATGGTGGGTTCTGATTCAAGGGCCAGTTTGTTGGCTGATTCTGAGTCTGTGGCAGGATCTGATTCTACATCGTCAGTTGGTTCTGCACTTGGAACGTTGGCTGGTTCTGAGTTTGCGCATTCTACAACTGAGGAATGTTTCCAACCTGCCATTTTGCAATCAGCTGAGGGAAATTTTCAACATTATGTTCGTTGGCTGCATAGTATGTACACTGCATATGAGGACACTCCCAATGGTAGTGTCTGAATACTCCATAGGTATAACATTAGATTGATTCTTGACCTCGTCCTCCTCCTCGTCCCTTGAATCCTCCGTGGAATCCTCCTCAAAATCCGCCTTGCTGAAATTGAGGCTGGGCCAACTGCTGATGTGGGGGGGTTTGGTTATTGCTAGACATAGTGCATAGCTTGAACATATTATGGCTGAGGCTAAATGATCAGTACTTGATTATGCTATAGTCGTGGTGCAAACTGTGGTTGCACTACGAACTGTGGCTACGGTGCAAACTGTGGCTGTGATGTAAACTATTGCTGCGGTTGCGACGGGATAAACTGCATCTGGGGTGGAGGCGTATACTGCACCTGCATTGATGGTTGTGCCATCTGTGGCTACACTTTCATTTCCCAGGGGTCCTCACCTTTCACAAAGTATGAATCATATGTCATTTCCTGGAGCAAGTCATACGCTCGATAGTCCTTATCATCTTGTCCTACTGACTCACAAAAGGTACAGTATAGACTCTTTGCCTTGGTAACCATATTTTGCATGTAGTCACAATTCTCATGTCAATGCCCATAGAGCTGACATATGCGGCATCATGGTACACCAGCGCAGCTCAATGGGTTCAGGGCTCTTGAAAGCAAATAATTTTGGAACATCGGACATGTATCCTTGGTGTGTCCATCCGCACGACACCGAGTGCACCAAAGGTCATCATGATATTCCTGAGCCTTCTTGATATCTTGCAGTTGGAGCATTAGATTGGCCAACAGTTCTTGAATCTAGTTCATCCCGACCGCGGTTTCTCCTACCAGTGATGCTTCTAATTTCATCACGATTTCCAAAGCCTCACTCTACGTCGCAATATTTTTATGCATTAGCAGTTGTCTGATATGTGGGACAAGAATGGTGGTGAACCACTCCTTGTGCTCAACATCGCTCATCTAGAAGCTGACTCGAGCCATCAACATATTAAACTATTGATCAAAGTCCCAAATTGTTTGATTGGGGAACTGCTTGATTTCTTTCAACCCAGTAATGTATTGAGCCTCAGACTTCGGCTTCTTGAATTCTTCAAATAACCCCTTACGGATTGCATCCAATGTTTTATTTGTACCTCCCTGAGGAACCAACATGAATATCATGTACCAATCCAGTGCACGACCCCTGAGGGTGGTTTCCAATTGGCTTTTCTTGATATCGTCATCCATAGTCTGTCGGGCCGTCTAGATCGCCTCCCACAGGAACCAATATTGCTATGGTTCATCGGTGTTGTTTCCATGAAATATTGGTATCTTCATTTCATCGCCCGCCATTCTGGGCCTTCTTCCTCCGGCTAGTACTCTACTACTTGACTTCTATTGACACGTTGGGCAAGTCGACGTAAAATGCGTGTTTCTTCCTAGTGGTGGACTAGTGCGTGGAGGTGTGGACATGTTACTGCTAGGGTTCGAGCCTACCATTATTCTAGGCGCATCCTAGGCCTAGTTGTCCTCATCATCACTGAAAGGTCACTTTGTCATGTGTGGTTGTTCTTCGCGGCATCGCACTTCGATCGCGCAGGACCTTCTCCTATCCTCTACCTCTTCTCTCGAAACCTTGCTCCTCCTCTTGTACAACGTTTCCTCAACGACCTTCACAATCTCACTAAAACTCATTCCCATATACCCCTTACCTTTCCATGCATCTCCCCCCTTTCGTCGCGGTGTCTACATCCTCCGCACACCAAAGTTCCACTACTCTTGCTCCATCTTCAGAATACCTTTTTCGAAGACAATCTATTTAATAGATAGCTATCATGACAACAAAAATCTACCTCGTGGTCAGTTGAAGAACTCCTTTTCTTCTTCACTAAATGACTCATTGGTATCAACTGCAAACTCGGTAATGTATCCCTCCAGGATACTATCCAACCACACCTTGACAGCCCGCAATGCCTTATTGTCTGTTTCTCATAATTCCTAGATCAGCTCCAAAGTCCAAGATATCAGATCTCCTCCTTGGAATTTTTTCTTCTTAGAAGCGAACTTTGCCATCCACTCAGACAATATGATAGGAAACTCACAGAAGAACCATTCGTGAGGATCGTCGTGAATATATCTGTCCAACCAATTGCCCATCGACAACTTCGAATTCTGATTTTCTGTTTCAGCAAACTCTCGCAGTTTTAGACCAAACCACTCCTCAACCTCTGGTCGGTCAGATGCCAAAACATATCCTCCTTTCAATAGCAACTTGGTCCCACCAACGGAACCATTTGTTGGAAAAAACCCACCAAAAAAACCTCGTCGACAAGGGTTCTCACTTTGTCGATGCCAAACCAGCATGATCTCCCTAAACACTGGCCCATACAGGTTTTACCCTGCCCAACAACATCCGCAGAGCAGATGAAGTCTCACCCAAGATGTTCAAGGGAGAGCTATCGGAACCAAGTTTTTTGCAGTAATAAGGGAATATATGGCATCCACGGCTTCGACCGGATAACTATCAGATTACTCTAAGTCACTCGACAGAACTAAGACAGTTATCACAATTCATCTTCACAACTATGGATCTAACAGATCACGTCATTCATTTATCACAGCATTGTTATCACAACCGTATCATTCATAAAAACAACTTTAATAAGCTTCATCATCATTCATCATAATTGTGACAGAATTGGGATAGATCGCATCATCAATTTATTGAAGTAACATCAGTAAATCATAAACAGATTCAATACACTTCTCATTGACATCGCAGCAAAGAAAACAGGAAAATGGAAGACAACATTTACGCAACAACCATCATGTCATATTAATTTTGCGCAACAAATCCAAAACAGATGATTGTTCTCCACAACAGGAGATTGATTACATCACAAAATCCAGTATTTGACACAGACAGATCGCATATTGTTCAAAACAGAAGAATCATCAATACCATAGACAGATCGCAACACCTTGATCACTCTCAGATATTTACTTGGACTTGGATCGCCTGATCATGATCCTTCTCATCATTCCTATCATACTTATTCTTATTATTACAATTGTAAAGCTAGCTCTATATATAGGCTTGTGCCTTTACATCAAAGGTCCACTTCTAAATAACTTCTAACCACTAAGAGCCTATGTCCACAAAATGTGGTCAATTAATACATTAAATTTTCAAAAGCGGTTATTCTTCCGCCCATCGCGCTGATCTAGCCTTGCGTGGTTTCGCGTGAGCTTGCGCAACTATCGCGACGCTGTGCAACTCACTTACCCAAAACCCCTGCCAACAATTAGTCTTTCATTGTCTACTCTGTAGCTCTGTATCTCCACCCTGAGGCTTCTCATGGTGGCTTCAAATTCTGGGGGAGTATCTTGAAACCTCCTCCCATTAGACTCTTCCTTTTCATTTCTAATTCTCACATTCCCCCCCATAGCATATTCCTCGTGCGCATTGGGGTTCCATGCATAATCATTCATATCGTTTGTCCTCATGGCCGAACCACCTATTCATAATCACACTTCCCTTTCTGTAGGTGACTGTAATTCTAAAAAAATGTGTTAGATAAAAAACTGTTAGATATAATCAAAACCAAGATCACTTACACACTTCCCATGGTAGTTTTTCTTAGTCATGTGGCAAACAATGCGTTGGAACTATTAACCAACAGCTCTGTAACTATCCAACTTGGTCCATCGAGGCCCAATACTGTAACCACTTTTCTTTCCATCCCATCCAAGCCCAACGCTTCAAACAATAACTCTGATACCACACTATGATGTACCCTCTTGCCCCAGAGGAGAGAATGCGACCCAACTCTTCTACCTAAGTTACCTATCTCTAATTTTGCATTCGTATGATGATTCCAGATTAATTTTTTTTCTTTAAAGATCTACACAAGCAAGAATTTCCCCTGCTAACGTTCTAATCCAGACACTGTATAACTCTTTATCTTCCCCAATCGTAGAGAGATTGAACAGTGGAGAATCATCCCCTAGAAAATCAACGGTGCGGAGAGCTTCACTTGCGGAATCATAAACATATCAAAATTTGATTCTCGCACCCTACATGCCACATTCCTCATTCCGAATGTGGAATGGCCGTTGCAAAGATCAAAGTTGCAGAAATCAAAATTTACCATAAGTCATTTTCGCATCCCGCATCCTACAAATTGCGGAAAGCAGATTTCTCCAAATGACATTTATGCATCCCACATCCTACATCTCACATCCCGCAAGTTACGGAAAGGGAATTGCGGAAGGGAAAATGCGGAGTCCAAACTTCTGCAAGGCGCATCTCCGCATCCTGTATCCCGCAAGTTGTGGAAAAGGAATTGCGGAAAGCATATTTCACCAAACAACATTTCCATATCCCGCAAGTTGCGGAAAGGGAATTACGGAAGGGAAAATGTGGAGTCCAAACTTCTGCAAGGTGCATTTCTGCATCTTGCAAGTTGCATAAACGGAATTGTGGAAGGGAAAATCTACAGAAATTCAATCTATTCATGAAAATTTCTAAGTATAAAATGGATTTCCAACATCCGGGCCTTCATCAATCCGATCGATATAACTTCATAACAACTTTGAAAATTCATTGAAGTAATTACACACATAGATGCATCATTCATGAAATATACAACTGAACACAACATATTTCATTCAAGTATTCATCATTTCATATTAATTTATAGGCAAGTACAGTTGCAGGGATTGAAACACGAGAGATACTTATCTTTATCAGAAGCTTGTCCCACAACCAAATATGTCGTTGCAATGTTCCACCCAACCATAGGCCAGTGTGCTCATCAATCTCTCAGCAACACTGCCACCCCCGAGCTGGGCATGATTTCCCCATGGAATAAGGAACACTAGTAGAATTCCGCATAGCCAAGGATACAATAAAACCCAACCAAGCCAACACAGTTGGGTTTATCAGGCTTACAGAGACAGTGATTTACACATAGCCAAGGTTTATACAAGTCACAACCAAGGCAACATATGGGTTTATCATGATACCATCCAAGCCAAGCCATCCTTTTAGTTGGGTTTATCAGGCTTACACAGACAGTGGTTTACACTTAGCCAAAATTCACATGAGACACAGCCAAGCCAACATATGGGTTTATCAAGCTACTAGCCAAGCCATCCTTCCAATTGGGTTTATCAGGATGCCAAGGAGGTGGAAATATTGATTGCTAAACTAGTGAGCTCAATCCCAGATCTATGGAAAACTACACCAAATCTAGCTTGACTTCTAAACATTTACACACCCAACACAAGGAAGCATCCCCTTCTCTGCTACATAGTCCCTCAGGCCATCCCTTCCCTTCCAGTGCTATTCAGGGTATGCAAAGAAGAAAACAATCCCTCTAGATTGGTCTGTGAGGTTCCTTCACACACTAGGTTTATGAAGCAAGTCCATAATCCATTTCCATTCCCCGAATCAATTCAGATGTCAAATGAGGATGTACACATGGTGATCTCAGTTTTGGGATTAACAAAACGTAACACAAGCCCAGGAATACACACACACACAACAATTACGAATTTCTGAGCATTTCCTAACCTAGACCGGCTACTGCAATCACCAAAATGAAATCATTTGCTGGTCATTCAATTCGAAAACACAAATCAGATTCTAGGCATTCGCATTCAGGAAATGACTAATAGACAATAAAATCATAAAAAGGAAAAGAATTCACAGAATAGGAAAATTTGTGAAGGATCAAGACTTAGAACGGTTTTTTTGCTTGCTGTGTGAATGCCAGAATCCCCCTTTCCAAAATGTTCAACAATGTCTAAGATCGTGAGGGGAAGGTGAAATGCGACTGCATGAGGGAAAAGTAGGTGTTTCTTTTGGTGTTTTCTTGCCCAAGAAAATTTAAAAAACATTTTTTTCCAGAAATGATGTTCTTCCCATTTCAAATTTCCTCCCACTCTTCCAATCCCCCCCTTATCCTTAGGAAAAATCATGCCCCAATCTCATTTTTTTGCATTGACATAGCTCACTGTAGGATTTTAATTTTAAAAATTGAAATTTTAACATGATGTCCAAACTTATAACGTTCATCTAGCATAAAAACACCATTGGACTAAATCTTAATCGCCGAAACATAAACACTAAATCGATCGTGGGGCTTTTCCCTTGAGCTCCACACCATGATTATTTACATCATATTATTTAAATGCAAACGAGGTCATAACCAAGGTGTTACAGTATCATTTATGAATCACTTCTTTTTTTCTTTTCTTTTTTTAACAGAAACTAAAAAGGGGGATTATATTAAACAGGCTGTGCACAGCCATTCATTACAAAAAGGACAATATCAAGGGTTTATGTACAACAAAACTGCTGCACAGAATGCCTATCCATGATGCTGTCCAAAATACCTTACATATAGTTCGCTCAAAACATCTGAAACTACAGGAGGGGTATACCCTTACAAACTGTTTGCATAAAAGTAGACAGAAAAACATTCAGACATAACTAAAGGGGTGCAAATTACGGATTGCCTCTATTGTTTCTAGGTTAGACGACGGATTCCTCCTCCATAGAGAGCACAGCTTCTGCGGCTTCACCATCGACTCTGCTGTTCTGGTTCATTGCTATGAACCACTGGAGATCCTCCTGGATCCTGTCCACTTTCCCCATGATTTCCCAGAGATTGCTCTCATTGTCATCTATGCGAGCATCATGATTACTTATCTGTAGGGAAGTATAACTTACTGTGTCTCCCATTTTCTTCACCTCAGCGGCCATTTCTTTAGTGTCCACAACATTGATTGCTAGCAGTTCATATAATCTTCTCAGGTTCTTTTTTATGTCCATCAGGCCTGCCCATTCTCCACCCTGCGCCATTTTGGATGCTTCAGCCGAGATGCTTAACCGAGAGAAGTGATTGTGTATGCCATAATCTGGATTGACAGGAACGTTGTCTTGTTGCACGACCGAGAATTGGTTTAAATACGAACTAAGCACAACAAGTTCTTGAAACAGAGAAACTTCACCTTGCTTTTTCCAGACCAACGTGCCCACGGCACCTTCCTGCCAGCCCGAACAGTGGCGGCCAGGAACCAAGCTTCGTCCCCAATTACCAGACGCTAAGACTGTGCTGAGAGCTGCAGCTCGAGACACTGAGAAGGATAATCCCAAACAGGAGGAGAAGGCTGCAGATGCGAGCCGTTCCTTCACCACTGAGCGCGTGAAGGGGAGGACCTACCACAGGAGGCCTTGCAGCCACCCTTCACTGATACCTGTAACTACCTGTAACAAAAAACGCAGAGCTTCATGGAGACCAGGGCTCACCAAAGGAAAGGTATGAAGAGACATACTGCTTCCGGGAGAAGATAGGGGATAAAGACGGAGGGGACGATGGGCGTGCGAGGGATAAATGCCATTAACCCGGGGCCTTAATGCCATTAAAACAGCAACGTCCGAATGGTGGAGGGACCGAGGAGATGGCCACGCGGCGAGGAGGAGAGGAATGGAAGATAAATGAAGGGGGCCGGCAAAGGACAAGGAGGGAGGGAGATCGGAGTGACGTTGGAGGGCTAGGAGCGGGAGGAGAAAGGGGAAAATGGAGAGGGGCAAAGGGATAGGAGGGGAACAAGGAAAACTTAGGATAAGGAGTAAAACCTTAAGACTAAGCCTACAGTATTGCCCAAACATGAGAAAGTTCCAAAACATTTTAGAATGATTATGCCATAGAGAGACCCTCTTCATCATTACGGGATATGTTTGAGGAGGGGAGGGTTCCCATCTTGCTTATAGACACCTTGCGGAAGAGAAGCCCCAATGTTTGCCATCATGTCTGTTGCAGTGTTATTAGTCCAGAGAATATGCAAAGGCTCGTAGGAATGGAGCATAAGAGGCTTAACTTTGTTGTACAGGCGACGACAATTGATTGCTCCTGAGGGGTATCCATTGATTAATTTGGAGATGACATGCTTTGAGTCTCCAAATATTAAGACCTTTCGATAATTTTTGGCCTGTAAAATTTGAAGACCTTGGAGAAGAGCCAGCCACTCTGCTTCATTATTAGTTCTGTTCCCTAATCCCCAGGCAAAGGATTGTTCTATGTTTCCACCGGGATCCAAAAGGATCCCCCCTGCTCCTGCCACCCCTATTTATGAATCACTTCTTGCTATGGTATGTTTTTCTATTTAGATAACCTTATACATTATTTCTTTTTGCATTATGGACACCGATGTAGATATACATATTACACTTTATTTTTGTGTTTGTGGATTGAACATGAATAGGAAGAACAAAATCAAGCCAATCAATAAAACATTCGGCCAAATAACCCAAGTATTCAATGTTGTCTACAAGTGATGAAGAAATGAGGCACTGTGCAAGAAGCTCAAGCATTAACAATAGTTCGAGTGAAGAATGATGATCAATATATATAATTGGATGTCAATGCAAGTTGTATGTTTTAAAATGATTTTCTGTGAAAATTAGACATTTTGTCTCACATATTGGACACATTGTTCCAATTGGTTTCCAATAAGTGTAATTATTACATATTGACATTTTGATTATTGTGGACCTTTTTCTTGTCCCATTTTGTATAAATAAGTATCTCTTATTCATATATTAAAAAATGTGTTTCTTATTATATTGCATTTTCCAATGTTGTAAAATGTCACATTGTTGATTAAATACATGGATAATTAATATTACAATGAACATATGTGTAATCCGATGATATAACACATTAATACAATCATCATATCCAAACTCAATAATTCAAATTCAAATATCAATATTATTATAAAAATTATTTCATTTTATGATGATTAATGATTTTTTTTATAAATGAACTCAATGTATGGTGCAAGGCATGCGTAATTCGTTCAAAGTATTCATTTTTAGTTATTTTAAACCAATAAGCCACACTAGCACTCTTATATGAAATAAATGCCTTGGTGATTATATTGGCAAGTGTACCAGTGCGGCATAAAGTAAATATCCACCACTAATACCGTCAAATACCCATAC
>LPNX010040528.1:254987-307661 GCA_001517045.1 Pseudotsuga menziesii
ACTCTTTTATGAAATAAATTCCTTGGTGATTATATTGGCAAGTGTACCAGTGCGGCATAAAGTAAATATCCACCACTAATACCGTCAAATACCCATTGTTGTTAACAAATTTAATATAATCAATAGTGCATTTATAATGATATTCCATGGTGAGTCTATTTCAACCCTACTTCCATGTGCAATATAAAAGATACTCCTCCCTAATGTGATAGTATATGAATAATTCACGAAGTGTTACATCAAAGGATGGCATCGGTATATCACATTTAAATTGAAAGCATAGGTTTTCTTTGAGTTACAAAGAAACGGAGTAAACTTTCTACCCGACTATTTGTACCGATCGGACGACCTGGCTCGTGTGAGCTATCACATCACACATTGTTCTTCGTCCGATCGGTGCAAATGGTCGGGTAGAAAGTTTACTCCCAAAGAAACGGGGTCATTATTTATAGATGGCACATTGGTGCAAAAATTAATTGAAAGCACCAATGTGTTTTTTAAATTAAATTTTGTTTTCATAAATAAAAGACAGCTTTATATTATTATAATGTCGTGTCAAAACCAACAAGTAACAATAAAAAAATTGCGTATTTGTTACCAAATAGACAAGTCCTCAGACTATCATCCAACATAGACATCCAATGGTACTAAAAGTACTAAGTATCAGAGCTCAAAAAAATCCAGGATCCTCCATTACACTATAGACAGATCAAATACCAACCCTATTCCCCCATCAGAGACATATCAAGTCAACCTACAAAGGTGCAGTCACCAAAAAAATTTCATCCAAGTTCAATGAAGAAACAATAACAGAACCCTCCCATAGGATTACCATGATAAGAAAGTAACACTTATGAACCTGAAATACACCATCATCCACCACACAATCTTTTATGACTTCTTTCCAGAAGATATTCCCGGACAAATAGTTAAACCTAGTTTAGATAATGTATCCGCATGAACATTGTATTCCCGATATATATGGCCGCAATGAAAGGGAGGAGATGTGTCAATCAGCAATCGAGTATGACCCAACCAATAAGAGAGGCAAATTGAATTGAGTGTATGGGACTTGTGAGCCTAGTCAATGATGGTCGAAGAATCACCCAAAATAGACCGAAGAACAATATGATGATGCTTGGCAAACAAGAGAAGACCCCACAATGCCAGCAATTCAAACTAGGTATTGGTACCCTTCCCCGCATGCATGCACATATGAAAAATATGAGAAGGAGTCACAATAATGACCATGCCCACACCACAGAAACCACGATGTTCAGCACCATCAAAGAGCCCAACCATTGAGTCAGTAGACATCACTGGATAATGAGGACGATGCAGGGATGTGCGTTTACCAGAAATAAGAACGCGAGCATACCCAGATAAATTCGAATGAGCAGTTCAACCCCAATTCAGTGCAACCTCCTAGAAAATAAAGTGGTTTCTAGAGATCCACAGTTCCCATATACAATGACAGGCCAGCTCAAGTTTTAACATCGAGTGTCTATCAACCTTATGGAATAAATAAAAAAGAGTGGCCATGTCCCAAGTCCAGAAAACACCCAGCAAATCGCACAAATGAGACCACAAGCCATGAAAAGATGGGCTGGAAAAGAAAATATGCTCCACAGTCTCCAAATACTCCAAACATAAAGAAAAACGGCCAGGACCATGAAAACCACGCCTTCAAAGCATCTCCCATGTCAAAATCTTACCATGAAGTGTCAGCCACATAAACACTTTGATCTTGGATGGAACCTGAAGCTTCCATAAAATACTCAACCACCAATCAGGGGACACGCAGAGCCGAGTCTGTAATATAGATAAATAAGCCAACCGAGCCGTCACTAGACCCAAGTGTGAGTTTCCAGCCCAAACCAATTTATCAAGTACCTGAGAAAGATAAATACCGGCCTCCCGTGGATTACAGGTAAAAGCATCCCATTCCATAGCATCATGTCTATCAAGTTGCAAAGAGCAAGCCAAAAAGTAGTCAGGTGGAGAATGCTCATTATTAACAAAAACCTGCTTCAATATCAATAGACCCTTGTCCCATAAGGCACCCCTCAGGGAGGAGGACGATAAATAATTATCAATGCCCACAATCGCATCAACCCCCAGTGAGATATTATATCTATGACCCACCAACCAACAGAGATGACGTAAAATGCAAGGAAGAGCCAAGCAAAAACTGCTCCAGATGACAGACGAGTATACAGTAGAAAAATTTGACGTGGAGAGCCAAGATGCAAGAGGAAGTAATTTCATATATTTCAATTTTGTACATATTAAATTAAATAATATGTACCAAAGCATACATAACTAAAAAGAACTGGTGTATAATATTTAATGTAGATACCCTACTATGTATGTTAAAATATTGCACCGATATGTTTTTCCTATATAATCGCACCAAAAAAAACCTTAGCTAAGACCTCCAACTATCCAATTTTTTTAATTTATAATAATTTTCTATTACAACCTCCAACAAACCATCTGTTACCATTTGTGGAGGTTTTAGCAAAGGTTTTTAGATGATTTTGTCCAATATTGTAACAATAAAATCCTTCACAAAAACCTCTGCTAGAAATAAATATATATTCTTATCTTAGAGGTATTTCCCTCATAAATTAGTGGTCAAATATAAATTATTAATGATATAACCCCCACTTCAAGATGTAATTCTAGCATTACCTAGGAAAATATTACAATCCAGGAACCCATCTTGTTGCAAGATATGAAAGGTTGGAACTCTTTTATTCTAAACTCCATAGCAGACAAAATTGGTGTTTAAATCACAATGAGGAATGATTCCGATAGTGGATTGAATATCAAAATTGCAACAAACTATTCTTTGATGAATCATCCAAGGGAAATCCAAGGGTGGCAAGCGAAGGGGGAGAGGGTTCTTCTAGGCCCAATGGAATTTTAAAAGAAAGTTGTTTGTTGGGATTAGGTATAATTTCAAATAATTAGGTCAAGTTATATTTTATATTGTATGGATCCATTATTCTTATATCTTATATTATTAATTAGTTTTTGATTATAGGAAACACTCGCCTCATTTTGTGATACATAAGGAAAAAAAGAGTGAAAGAATGAACCTTGCATCATAGAAACTTTCAACATTTCTTCGTAAACCTATATTCCTTGGAAGATTATAAGGCCTTCCATGTAAGAATATCAAACAACAAGGTATATAACAAGAAGGAAATTGAGGTTATTTACCTCAAAAAATAAGTTTTACTAAAAAGTAGGAGTCCTCTACCGAGGTTTTGGCTCCCTTCAATTTGGTATGATTCATTCTTATTGTCACCATATTATGATATTAACAAATATCTCTCCAACTAATTTATTTATTATTGAACTCAATAACAAGTGTCATTTCCCTTGGGAAGGTAATAATGTAAGTCACATCATTAAATGGTGGTGCTAAGGAATAATCCCACTCCCCTATGGTATGCATCCGCTCCTCACCATGGCTCCATTTTCTGAAGGGATGGTTTATACATATCACAAATTCGATTCAAATATTGCAAGTGGGATAAATCAAGGAGGGATGCGCTATGCTAGGTCATATATCTATTTGGATGGGGGGCTTGTAGCCTTAATCTTGACTCTTCTTTACAATGTTCGATGCAGATTCAACTTGGGAGGTAAGAATAGGAACATGTGGAGGGCATGGGTGCCAAATGCAAGGGGTTTTATAAAAAGGTCACCCATGTGAGGGGAAGCTCTACTGTTGAGCAAGGGAAAATGCAAAGGGTGGTTGGGCAGGGCCACTTACTTGAATAGCGGGGGGTTCCTAGAGCCTCAAGGGGGAAACATAGAGGAAATTCATCAAATCGATGGAGGCCAAGAATGTCCTATACACCATTTAAGGGATTATACCTATAGAAACGATATCGCCACAAAGCACACAACCGTAACCTATATCTATACATACAACAAGGATACCCAAGCATAAATGTGAGTCTAGAATATATATAATGCATACAAACATATATCAAAAACAACTCACATGATGGCATGCAAATCGAGGTGGGCCCTAAGGATGTCCCAAAATAGGTCCACCGAATATGGAAAATGAATCCTATACTCATGAAGAGAATGTAACGTCAATTCCAACAGTGAAAATGGCATGACAAACAAATTTCGTATGCCTCTAGGACACTCGGCAGGAGATCAAGGCCAAAGGGTTTATATAAGGGGGAGGGTAACACATGACACTTGTCATTTTCATTGTTTGGAGTGGGGAGAGTGTGTGGAGGGTCCCAAAGCGAAACAGTGATTTCTTCTGATTGGAGTGACAGTTTGAAATTCCATGACTTGAAGGTAATAGATTGTCAATTTTCAATCGATTTTGATGTAAGGGGATCTAGCACTCAACTAAAAGGACAGACTCGAATCCATGGACCAAATAGAATGAGGTAAATTCAGGAGCTATTTTAGTTGATGTATGGTAAGCCCATAAAGCTAAAAATAACTTGTGTTTCCAATTGGATGTATGTTTTTCAAACATATGTTGCATCATGGTTTTGAGTATTTTGTTCACTGCCTCAACTTGGCCATTACCTTGAGGGTAATATGACGAAGACTACCGGTGTTTTTGAACTTCAAAAGGGCTGAGAGTTATTTCCACGTAGTATCTTCAAAGTGTTTATTGTGGTCGGATACCAATTGGTGGGGAACATCGAATCGTGCGATGACATGATTAAAAAAGAACTGAGCTTTAGTGTCAACATTGCAATTGTAAGTGGGCATGGTCATGGCCCATTTGGTGAAGTAATTGATAGCCACAATGATGTACTTATGGCCACATGCCAATGGGGGATTACATTCCATAAAGTCAATGGCCCATTTATAGAATGGATCGGCTGAGATGACAGGATGAAGTGGTGCAGAAGATGTTCTTTCCTTTGGGGAAAATGATTCATAGTTATGGCATCATTTGACTATCATGATGTAGTCCGTAAATAGAGTGGGCTAGAAATACTAGGCACAAATGAATTTTTGTGCAGTGTCCATACCAAAGAGGTGACCATTGCAAGGTCCACTATGGATGTCATTCATGACCCGTCCAGCCTCATCATGGGTGAGAAAACGATGTAGAATGGTGTCTATGTCACGTTGGTAAAGAACATCACTAATGAGCATATATCAAGAGGCTTGGTTCCAAATACGGTGCCAGTCATCGTCACTGAGGTAAGGACTGAACTTATGAGAGTCATAAGTAAATGAGGATATCCCCATACAACGTGTCATTAGAGGATATAGTGAACAATTTTTCATTGGGTAGCGTGACGGAAGGTGGGGGTGACATTGAAGAGGGTGGGAGATTGATCATCAATTGACCCAATGTGAGTGCCTCGGTAAGTTTGTGTCTAACAAAATCTAGTTCATGCTCCTGAAGGATAACGATCGATTTTCCCACCTGATCGTGGATGAGGCGGGGGCTCAAGTGGTAGACCATTGGGTTGTAATCAGCAATGATGAGGGTTTGGCTCATTAGAATGTAATGGTGCGATTTTTAGATCAAGGAGTCGATGGCGAGGGCCATCTTTCCCTTGTGAAGGTATCACAATGGGGGACCAAATAGCATCTAAATGGCATTGTAGATGACATGCTCTTAGTGAGCATCATCTTCCTGGACTAAAACACCTGCGATAGCATGCTCATATGTAGATACATAAACGATGAAATCCATTGTAAAATCAGGTGGTGAAATTAAAGGGGCAGAAAGCAGGGCTTCTTTTAAAGCATCAAATGCATATTATGCCTAGTAATCCCAAATTAATGGAATGTTGGTATGGAGAATGCATAAAAAAACATGACTTTGGTGGCATAATATAAAATAAAATGGTGTAGGAAATAGGCCCTACCATATAGGCTCTATAGTTGATGCAAAGTGTGTGGTGGTTGAATGTCGAGTATGGATTTCACCTTCAACGGGTCGATGGTAATACCTTTGTAGGAAACAATCAATCCCAACAAATGTCTGGTGGGTATGCAGAACAAATACTTGAGTGGGTTCAGAAGGATATTATACTTATGGCATCGAAGTAAGACTTTTCGAAGGTCTTATAAATGTTGGGAATACTTCTTGGATCGATTTGTGAGGTCATCCAAGTAGACAAGAATAATGTGGCCCAAGCTATGGAAACAAAGGGTCATGGCACACTAGAAGGTGGCTCTAATGTTATTTAAACCGAAAGGCATGACTCAGTAGGAGAATGTGCCCCATGGGGTTGTAAAAGTAGTTTTATATTGGTCTTCTTTCCGGATTTGAATTTGATTATATCCATAAAAGATGTCCATAAAGGATAGGAATTCATGGCCTGCACAAGCGTCGATGAGATGATCAATAAATGGTGTCCATAAATTGTCTTTGGGACAGGCCAAATTTGGATCGTATAAATTAGTGCAAACAAAGATGATAGATTATTTCTTTTTCACTGAGATAGGGTTGGACATAATTTTTTCAATCTCAGCTTTGACATATGGTGCTTTTGATGGGTTGATTATTTGATACTTCTATCAAACAAGAATAGCATCAGGCCATGTTTCTATTTGGTGCTCAACGATGGATGGGTCGAAATCAGGCATCTCAGTATATGACCAAGTGAATATGTAACTGAATTTTGGAAAAGAGACTTATAGGAAGCTACCTATTTTGGGGTGCATGATGCCTCGAGTGTGATGTTTTCCACAGTCCTAGGCTTAAAAAACATGTCAACCTGAATTATAGGTGATATATTAGCCAAGTTTCCTTCCCTAAAGGCATCAAGGGCCAAGATGGGATGCTTGAACCAAATGACATTACAGTGAGGAAGGAATTCTTTCGACTCCATGCTAAACTGGTCGAAGGTTGGTGTAAGTGGTGCATCAAGGATAAAGTATGCATGGTGGTGCATCCCATCCCTAGGGAATTCTGGCTCTATCAACACCCTGAGGATTTCTTCATCCATGTGGAACACTCAAGTCATCATATCAGAAGGCTCAGTAGAGGGTGGTGGCGCAAACAAAGGATCACTCATTGAGATAACATAAATGGTATTAACCTCATTCAAAGAATATTCTGAGGGGAGAATTTCTTCCACAAAGGTGATCTTTAACTCTAGAGATATTTTTCATAAGTTAGCCAAGACAGAGCGGTATTCAGCTGAATTGATGCAATGATGAGAGTAGTGAGCATAAATTCTATAGATCGTGCATGGGTGGTTCGTTCAAAGAGACTTGTTCTTAAGTTGGTTGGGGTTAGGGGCTTGGACCACGGGAATTTCATCATTGAATGTTTGCACATATGTTCATAGTATAATAAAAAAATGTGGACAGTTCTAGTTAGCATGAATAGTAACATCTCATAATGCACAAGGGGGTGGTGTGCAATTAGCAGTGGAGGAGGGTGTGATTCCAACCTTACTTTGATTGGTGTTGGATGGGTTTCCCCCAACCCTTTTCTTTAGGGAAGGTGGGGTTTACTAGGATTTTTCTAAGGGTAATCCTGAGGGGATTCTACAGTCGAGGATACGCTAGGAGGTGGGTGGTTGGCAGTGTTTATAGGTTGAACTGGTGTCAAAATGACCAGTGGGGTTGGAGGAGGGTTGGGAGGTATAAGGTACCAAACTAGGAGGCCTAAATTTAAACCTAGAAAGTTGAGGTTTTCCATCACAGGTGTTCTCACAATGCATGAACGTGGGAACATAAAATGTATTTGTTGGATGGGTGTGGCTCCCCATTGATTACCAGGTAGTTGAATCGGTGTGGGAATTGGAATTGGATGTGGTTGAGGTGGTCGTTGGGTTGTTTGTATATAGGATGAAAGGGTGCAAAGATATGATGTATGTACCACTTCTAGAGGTGGTGGAAATGTCGAGAAAGTGGTGTTTATGGGGTCTTATTTGAAGACACCTGGCTCAACGGTAGTCATCAAAGGAATGGATGTGTTGTTGACGGTGTTATCCACCATAGGGAGGATGTTCTCCAAAGTAGCAAGCCTCTTGGGGTCATAGTACATTAGTTGGTCGATTTTTACTATATTTCCATCATGAGCAAACATGATGGTCATGAAAATAGTCAAGACGAGAGCTTTCATTGTGTACATGTAACCATGCTCTAAGAGGAGGTTGTAATCAAGTTGAGCATTGACCACTTCAATTCCTATGAGGACATTCTTGCTAGCCATCGTAAGCATGCAAGGAAATCGAGGACGGATCTAACCTAGGGGACCCAAGCTTTTTCCAAACAAAGGTAGACACGACGCAGGTGGATGTTCCCTTATCGATGATGCAATGATGAATGACAAGGTTTGGATGGTAACGGGTACTTGGAAAGCCATTGATGATGGCATCCTTGGCTCAAATTGATTAAGGTTGAAGGTCATCAAATGTGCATCAATGGGATCTAAAGTGCCTAACACAAACAACGACGCTTTTTGTTGTATTGGAAAATTTTGAAGGACTTTCAAAGTGGACATGGCTATGGGTGACTCGGCCAAGTCATCGAGGATACTATAATTGGGTGTAACATGGGCATCAGAATTGGACATAAAACATCATAGTGGAAACTTTGGAGCCTTGGGGTTTGAATTAGCGGCAGATCAAGGTAACTGCAAGGCAGGTTCAGTGAGAGAAGAGTCACTAGAATGGCTAGTAGAAGCGGTCTTATATGCCAAACCATACCAGTTTCCCCTTGTTTGCAGGTTCACTTCTTCCTTTAACAAAGTAAATAAATGTTGAACACCCAACTCAGAGGGTTGGCTTGACAAAGTGGCATCTCTGTCATTGGTTTCGCTATGACCACCCCTTAAGTAGGTGAGGGGTTTTACAACACCGTGGTAGGCGGGGTCATCTAAGGTGGGGGAGGATTTATTTGAGGGGCAGTTGTAGTATTGCGAAAGTTAGCTTCATCCCAAAGTTAATCAGCTCTAGCTAAATGGGAGAAATGGTGAGTGTATTTTTTGTAAACGTTGTAGAAGGAACAAGAATGGTTGGTTTGCAACTATGGATTCTTGCTCTATCGTGGAGGTTGGTTAGCAACTTTATCCATCAAATTAGAAATGTTATTTCCTGAGGGGTTAGGAGGTGGTCTTTCCCCTCCCTAGCATTGGTTATTTTTGTGATTTCAACCTTGCCTTCTATTTGTTGGAATTTTTGGTTGTTGGGGGCAGGTTGGTTAGGTGATTGGTTATGTTAAGAATACACCTGTCACTATGGTGCAGGAAGAACCTAAGGGGTGTCACTATGGTAGGAGTTGGTAGTGGTTTTGGGGAAGGATAGTAAGGGTGAGATGACAGAGGTGGATCATATCCTTGAGTGGGGTGCCCATATATAGGTGTTGGATAAGGACGGTCATGGACCTGAGTGGTTGAGTTCAAGGGCACATAGGAAGGTGTCGCTCTAGAGTTGGAGGTGAGCTAAGATAGATCGGGACTATAAATTGGGATAGGAAGAGGTCCCATCATCAATGGGGTGGCGCTGGATGGAGTATTGTATGTAGGAGTTACCATGGGAGGGATGTGAGTGTAAGGTTTAATTATGGATGTAACCGAACTAATGACACAATTGGCAGCATGTGATGCCCCTAGTAGGTCCTATCAAGAATAATCCCAGCAAGGTGCATCTATAAAAATGGTGTATAGGTAACATGAATGGGTATATCTCAAGTCAAACTGTTGTACTTTGAGGATATCCTCTTCCTTCGTCTATGGGAATTTAAAGGAAACATCCTTGGAAATGGTAAGGATGAGGGACTTTAAACATTAGTCAAAAAATATTATATTGTCTAGATTGATTTTGCACAAACTACATCATCTACACCATTCATGGATGTGGTCTGTGATATGGGTAGCATTTTTTTGGCAACAAGACAAAAGGATCTCAATGCCAACATTGTATCAAATAGGGAGCTAAAGGAACTACAAGAACTTGTAAGCGAATGATGCAAAGGTGGAGTGGGTGCCATGTGGCTAATAAATGTACCACTTGATGGAAACTCTAGTGAAGGTCCTTTGGAGGAGACATAGCCTAACTGAGTCATTAATTATGGAGTTTTAAGAACACCATAGGTGGAATGACATGATGTACGGTTATGGGGATCTTAACCATCTTTTCCCTTGAATTTAGGGATATCTGAAGAGATTTTGGTAGGCATCAGTCACCAAGTAGGATTGTGGCAAATCAGTTCATTAGTCAACCATTCCATATAAAGAAGGTTAAGGCTAGACATGAATGGCATACTCATAGGATCAGAGGAAGCGTGTGGAGGTCTGGTCATGGGTGGTTCCCTACAAGAGGGTTCTTGATAGGATGATTTCGTACATGGGGGTTGCTACAACAGGGGTTTCCCATCGAAAAAATAACCTATGTATGGGTTCCCCATTACGACATTCGGGGTAGGTGTGTTGTCGATGGGGGGATTTTTGGAAGGGAGGCTCTCACAAGATGTGTTTTCCGTAGGCAATCTCCTAGTAGGAGGGTTCCCAATGGGAGGGTTCCTAGTAGGAGGGTTCCCAAAAAGAGGATTAATAGTAGGTAAAGTTCTGTTACTAGATGACAAGATGTGTCCATCCATGGGGTTGTGTGGGGGTAATAGATCTTAGTGGTAGGGATTGGTCTCAAATGCAGCTCTCTCAGAAAGAGAACGAAGAAAGTGAATGATGTCATCTAGTGGTGTGGGAGAATCGGTTTAACGAAGCAAACTGTGGTGACTTCCCCATAATCCTGCAGGAGTACCTCAGAGGAGCAATGATGTTTAAGTGACGTGAGTGTGGAAGATGGCTATGAAAAGGCTCAAAAATCCAACTACAGTTGTGTGTGCATAAGGAGAGCTCTCAACAAAATTGGTGCTCACGACAACAACACACTCTAAAACTCTATTGCAATCCCATGTCACAGTAGGTGAGTGGAAAAAAAAAAACCAGAAAGCCAACAAGCATTCACTACCTTGAAACAAAAATACTCTCTCTAACCTATGAGTTATGGGAGCATGCAAATTCCTAGATTTTAAGCTGGAATCCCTCACAAACTGAATTCTTTGTAGGGTGATGAAATATGAGTCTGACAACATATCCTAGAAGACTAATAATGGCTATGGGATATCCCCCTATTGAGAGGGATATTGGGTTAAGGATCCCTAGAAGAATGTGTTGTCTGCCAATTGCACACCAGTAGCAGAAATCTTCTGAAAATTGTCTCCTCGCTTGAGAAGGTGGGAGAGGTGTGACCTTGGGGGTAAGCACAGAACCAAGTGCTGTCACCTACTCCTAGCTCCTCCATTTAGGCAAAATCCTAATGAAGCCAAGGGGGGTAGTCCCTACAAAAGAGTTTCTACAGATCTTAAGTTGTTAAAGTGTTTTAAAAGGTTGCGGATACGAATGGGTGTTGTTTAGGAGTTATGGTTATTAAATGTGTTTATTTATTATGAACTTAACGCATAAGATAAAGCAATCCACATTGCTATCAAGAGAATTAAAAGATGAACAATAATTCAAGACTTTATAAATATGCATTCACAGATATAAATTAAAATGTTCCAAAAAACAAATGATCCAGATATAACAATTATCCATAAAATAATAGACCGGTGCCTTATGGAGTCAGAGTACTGCAATGCGTAAATAAATTAACAGCAAGTCTTGAAATAAAGCTAAGTGAATATTAAGCTGTGCAAGTGCTCTTGGTATATTTTAAATGTTTCTAAGTGGTCTTGCTTATGGTGTCAACGAAGGTTTGTCAAGAGCCGAGAGAATGTTCCAACTTTAATCTGTTGAAGACATGACAGCCCGCCCATTATCCCAAGCTAGTATCGCGAAGATTGACCAGCTAGCTGAGAAGCTTAGACAACAGGGAGTTTTGGCACCTCTACTAAGAAGAACTTAGGAAATTCTCTACAACATCAGTGCGTTGGTTATGGGGTTTAAATTTTATTTTGTTTCTCTTGCAAGATTAAAAATCCAATGTCGTTTCTGGGTACTCCGATTTTGAAGTCATTCATAGCATACTCCGGCAAGGAGACAACGAAGTTAAATAATTATGGGGGATTTAGTTGCAAAGTTTATAAATTCAAATTAATTAAAACTCTCTGACAGCCTGAGTTCTCTTGAGCTTGTCTTATGACAAAGGTTCAAGAGACTTAATTAAACTAAATGCCTAATGCAAGGGAAAATACAAACTAGCTATGCTCTCCGATAGAGAGTGCTCTTGACTTGGGTTATTGCAAGTTCAAGAGACTTAGTTAATTAATTAATTAAAACTTTAAGGAAAAGAAAGCTAAACTACCCAAGAGTCTCTTTTAGGCTTTTTAGGCCCTAAACGGGAAAGCATGGGGGTAAGTAAACAAAACCTTATGCTAGCAAAATAAATAAATAAAGAGACTTTTTACTTTTGTATTTTATGTAAGATAATTTACTTAGAAATAAACTATCTAACCTTAGTAAAAGAAACAAAACTTTAACAAATTTGAACTATTCTATCCTATTCTACCTTTAGCAAATTATTAAATAAATATGCAAGCATGAAAAAAGGGACGATACAAGCTTCCCCCAAATGGGGGAAGAGGGGTGTGGGAGACATAATCCCACTTGCTCTTTATTAATTTGTTTACAATGCTTGAAGTTTGGAGTCCTTGGTGATCTTGAGAATGTCTTCAAGGAAACCTGGAGAATGAGGATGAAGAAGGGGGAAAAGGAATGTTTCTTGGAGCTTATATCTTTGATTTTTTGCCAGCATTCCCGCTTAACCTGTCACGAAAAGAGAAAAACCATCGAGCTATTTTCCTGCAAAATGATGGATTAAACACTATGATACACTAAAAAAATACACGTAGTACTTAAGCAAAAATAGGAATTGTATGCTACTTCAAGTACTAACTAGATCTAATAGAAAATGCAAAAATTTTGACACTTCCTAGATCTAGAAATGAGAGCAAGTAAGATGCAAATGATTAGCTTTACAGATCATAATTTTACTTGCAAACATAAAGTGAAAGAATGAAAAATTTTAATTTTAGGGTGAATAGAGAAGATAAACCACTTGGATCTTGAATCCTTGAAACCATTTTGGATCCCAAATAGCATGCAGTTGCTAGGAATGTATGCTTGGCTCCAAGAAAAGGAGATGCAACTTAGCTCAACCTTTTACTTGATACGGTGAAGCAATCTGCAGATAAAAACTTATACACTTGCCAAAACGGGGGTTAAATCATGTATTGTTTACTAAACAAAACCCAAAAGCATGAAATATAGCTAAATAAAACAATGCTCTTTAAGATTTCTAAAAGTAAATGGAATAAATAGGTAACTTGAAAGCTACAAATACCTATTCTTACGTGCTTTTATAAGCCCTCTAAAGCATGTATTAATACCCACAAATTAGCAAAAACAAAGAAATTGAAATAATATCACCTCATTAACCGGAACATATGCATCCAAGATCTACACAGCGTGAGCCTCCAAAGCCTTTCTTTATTAAAAAATAGGTTGCATAAGAACAACAAGCATTACAATATTTCACCAAAGGTTCTCTACATCAATCATCGACCACCTAATAGAGCTCAAAGAGCCTCTATTTATACAAAGAGAGAAGGCTAAAACCCTAAAACCAAACTAAGAGTAACACCGAAGTAATTGAATGAGCTTGGCATGATGATTTGGAGTTGAAATGAGCTGCAACTAAGTGCTGGAGTAATGAGGGGGGGTGAGGTGGATCATCCTCCCTCGTAATGATCACCCAACCAATAGATAACCCACACTTCAACCAAAAATGGATTTGACCAAAGAGGGCAAATTTCTGACTGATAGTTCAACTGCTACACTTCGATACTTGATCTAAAACTGACCGATATTGATTTGAATCATCATAAATGCTTCGTGCCATGTCATTTAACCTTTTATTTCGCTGAATTCGGATTAATTTAGAGAGATTTGGATTTTCTCCAAAATAATCATTTTTTATTAATTTTCCCCAAAACTGACTTTTTTTGAGAAAATATGAGTTATATGGCCGAATGATGATCTGAAACTTGGTGCTAGTTGGCTGGCTGGTCATGAATTATTTTTGGCTTAAGGTTAGAGCCTTCAATCACTGGATTCGGATTTCGGATGACCGATTTATTACAAATTGAATTTTTCCATTTAAATTATGGAAAATTTTAATTAAAAACTTAGGAAAAATTAAAAAATTAAAAATTTGACGCGTCCTGTAAAAAAATTTCAGAATTTTTTCTAAGGGTCCTAGTGACTTAGGACATGATCATATTCTATTCTAACAATGTCTAGTAGGTTTATATATACTCATTTGGGCTCTAATAACCCCCCAAGGCCCAGAATTCAAAATCAGGCATTCCAACTTTGGAGGAAGCGAGAGAAAACCTCGTCAATTATACTCGGCTATAGGCAAAGCATAATTGTCAAGGGAAAAAAACTCCCTGGAATACCTTAGTTGAAATTATACGTCTTAGGAGACCAAACCACTCAAAACACCCTACTAGTGCATTTTATTACAAACCCCACGGGGCCATGTTCATAATTATTCAAACAAAAAACTGACTAGCCAAAATAGGCTAGACACAAAGGCGAATCATTTGATACACTGGAATCAAACATTTATCATGTTTGTCAACTGGAGGCTCCTCAACTAATCCAACTATGGTACAAATAAGTGGATAACATAATGGAAACTAGGATACCCCATTCATGACACATCTGAGTAGGTGAATCTATCACTTCATCCTTTGATCGTTGCACCCCTGGTAAGGTGGCCTCGTAATGCAACAAGGAATACAAGTAGGTATCCTCCAGTACAAATTCGAGTGTGGTATTCCACCCTAACCTCTGAAACCAGTATTGTGACTTTGACCCTCCTAAGGGATAGGCCTACCTAGAAAATTGGTTGTAACTTTTTCAACAAATACTAGACATTTTGGCACCCTAAAAGTCAACAATTATGTCTCAGATGTGAATGGAAAAGGAGGATTATTTGGATGCCTACCCCCAATTCCCTACCTATCTACAATGTTGTTTTTGGTCCCCAAGTGTGGTTAAATGTGTGTTTAATTAAGAAAATTTTAGGCTCACTTTTTTTTTAGGGATTGAGTAGGTGCACAAGTGGTGTGAACAATCCTAGTAAAAAGAAATAACTATTAAAAGTAAACAACTAAAACTAAAAATAAACTGTAATAACCAACTAACCAAGCAGCACCTACTTATCCATGAAATGTTCATCTACTGTTATACTTGATCAAAGTCAAACCATGCAAAAATAATCATTCACAACAATGCAATCAACTAAAAAGGGGGGCTCAAAACTGCTAGTGCCAGAAATCAAACAGTCAAACTTGGAAAATTTGGGTGTCTGAACAGAGGGTTCAAAAACTTTATGTCGGTCTTAGAGTGCTTATATTTCAGGAATAGAAGCATTCTTGGGCACACCTATCTCTTAAACATAAGCGAGTCAGAAAAAAGTCAAAACAGGGATAGAGCACTCTTATCGAGCGATTAAGAGCACTCTGGAGCGCACTTAATTAGCTAACAGGTGTGCTCTAGAGTTCACTTAACTGAAGGAAAAAAAAAGGAGCACTCTAGGACAAAACTAAGAAAATTAAAAAAAAAAAGTCTTAGGAAGGGGCTGAGTAGGGGATCTGAGAGATGGAATAGGCTTGTTTTGCAGGCCAGAGGGAAGCTAGGAGGCTAGTAGGGCTACAAAATATGCAACCTAAAATATATAAAAGAAAACACAATCAAACAAACTATTAAAACAACTAGGGATTCGTGAGTATCGACCGAGTGTGGTTGAAAACTCTAGTGTATATGCTTTCGCACTCCAACGGGTGAAAAATGAGTTGTTATTGGCTTCAGGAAGCTGAGGTAGGAGTCACACAAGACACTACCTCTATTGTATCTAGTGTGTGAAAAGGTGTCGTAAGTGAAGGTAAATAATAGTAAAAAGTAAGTTTTACTATGCAAAGGAGCATATAACACATATTGCACAAGCTCATGAGGAATGAATGCAGAAATGAAATAGGAAATATACCGCCATAACTAAATGCAATAACAGTAAAAATAACATATTAACCTTACACGGTAATAGTAAAAGACAATAGTAAAGGTAAAATAGTGTAAATGGAAAACCAAGATATCCAAACTATTACATATCTGATAGTACACAATGGAAACAAACCTATTTATTTTCATTACTTTGGCATGAATAATATTTTTAGAATTGGGTTTGAGTTACCTCAAATATGGACAGGCCCTTACAACTGGTGGACTATGCTCCCGATCTACGACTGTGAATGGTTCTCCACTTTGATACTCTATGAGGTTTGAACTCAATGGGAACTCCAGGCTCGAGTAGTGCCTAGGGGTTTCAAGAGTGAATCCGGAAAAGTTTCAGTAGCGATCGGTGAAAAATCATGTGAATGGGGGCCTCCACCCCACTTTTTATGGGATATTTTGTGGCAATAGATTTTCCATAGGGTTTTGGGACAAACAATGGTATTGGCCTCTTGTTTTGTGAGTTTCCCTCTCTTTCTTAATGATGAATGTTTTCCCATATTATTTATTTTTATTTTCTTTTTGTTTTTTTGGGAAATATTTTTGTGCGGGAACTATATAATTGTGTAAATATGACTATGTAACTCATTTTTATAGGTTGCTGGAGACATAGAATTATGGAAATGGGTGTAAAGGTATGATGACCAAGGTAGTGATCTAAATGAACGATTTTATGGTGTTAACAGCAAGATTGCAAATTAGGATTTCCCCTTAGTATGAACTCTTTTATTCTAAAACCCACTAGAAAACAATGGTGTTTAAATCTCACTGAGGCATAATTTTGACCATGGATTAAATATAAAAAGTTCCACAAACTATTCTTTGATGGAGAATCCAAGGGAAATCTAGGGGTTGTAGGAGAGGAGGGGGGGTTCTTCTATCCCCTAGTGGAATTTTGGAAGCAATTTATTCATTGGCATTAAGTATAACTTCAAATAATTAGGACAAGTTATATTCTCTATTTTGTGACTCTATTCTTCTTTTGTATTGTAATATTAAGCAAGTTCTTATGATAGGCGACTCCCACATCATTTCGTGACATGTAAGACAAAAAAGAGAGAAAGAAGGAACTCTACATTATAGAAAATATAATCATATATTTTTTAACATATATTTCTTGAAAGAGTATAAGGTATTCCATATAACAATATCAAACAATAAGGCAGTTGACCGAAAGGAAAACAAGGCTATCTACCTCGACAAAGGAATCTTGAAATATTTTGTTGGGGTTTTGGATCCATTGAATTTGATATGATCCATTCTTATTATCACCATATTATGGTATTAACAAATATCTATCCAACTAATAAAGTTATTATTGAACTCAGGAACAGGTGGCATTTCTTGCAAGGAGGTAATCGTGCAAGACACATCATTAGATGGTGATGTAAGGCAGTAATACTACTCCCCAATGTTATCCATCCCCTTCTAATAATGGTTCCATTGTGTCAATGGATGGTTAACATGTAGCAAATATCCATTTCAAATCTTATAGGTGGTATGAATCTATGAGGGACGGTCTACGCCAATCTGTATTTCCTTTTAGGTGGATACCCTTGTAGCCTTAATACTAACTCTTATGGAAAAACATTTGTGTGGATTCAAGGGAGGTAAGCTTAGGAACTTATATATTTTTATTTTTTCTCCTAAACAAATAGGATTGGGGTAGGAACCCTTTGCCTTGATTCTCCAAAAAATTGGGTCTTCATGACTTAAGTGTGTTCCCATCCCAGAACAAGGTTAACCAATTAATTTCACATTTTGATCTCTTCGAAGTTAACGACAGAGGTTTTTGTTAAGTTTTTAATGGTTAGAAAAAATCTAATAACATTTTAGCATCATAACATCATAACCATATACAAAAGGATCATTGAAATAAATAAAAGCACAACCACACAAAATAACACAGAGATTTATCCTTGGAAACCCTCATGGGGAAGAAAACACAACAAAAATTCCTCTATATAGATGTATAAGATAAAAACCCCAAAATAGATATTCCTTCTCCTTGGTGGTCTCTCTCTCTCTCTCTCTTATGTGTTATACACAAGTGAGTTTGTGTGTTCAAATGAGGAACACAACTCCTCTATTTATACTCTTTTTGTCACTTGACTTTTACCCTAACAAGTTGGCCCCACTAAATTGACTAGGTTGACTTCACCTAGGAAATCACAAAACATTATTATATTATATTCATTATGGTAATATTGACATGACTTACAATGGAGGATTTACGTCATGACTCTATGATGACCAATTACAATAATAACATCCTGACGGAGGAATAGAACATCTCCCTTGGGGTACATCAATAAAACACATTTAGAATATCCTTTGAAGTTACAATATTTCAACACTCCCCCTTAATGAGAAGGGTATTCTACTAAAAACAACATCATCAACTATAGGAGTAACGACAGAGAGAATCTTCAACAGTATCAAGGTAATACATCTATATGTCATAGGAAGTTTTCAATGACCATCAACAACTGGAACAGTTACTAGAATATCTTCAGTAGTGGAACACCATCTTCTATAGCACCAAGTATTCATCTTCTGTAGTACTCGATCACTTGACCCTTTGCAGCAACACTTCGATATTCTTGATTTTTGCAGCAGCACTTTGATCTTCTCAATCCTTTACAGTAGCACTTCAATCTTCTCGATCCTTTGCAACAACACTTTGATCTTCTTGATCCTTTGTAGCAGAACTTCGATATTCTTGATCCTTTACGGTAGCACTTCAATCTTCTCAATCCTTTGCAGCAACACTTTGATCTGCTCGATCCTTTGCAGCAGCACTTTGATCTTCTCGATCCTTTGTAGCATCACTTTGATCTTCTCGATCCTTTGCAGCAACACTTCAATCTTCTTGATCCTTTTCAGCAACACTTCGATCTTCTCAATCCTTTGCAACAACACAACCTACAGTACAAATGATCTCTTTGCAGGACGATAAATCCCTATCACTTTAGGACATAAGTCCAAGGATGATGCAATCCTCATCTGTCTACTCCCCCTTAACAAGGAGGTTCCATAGTATTGATCAGTTAGATCATTTTCAAATGCATGCAGGACCACATCGTCTACAATTGAATGTAGATCTAGTCCACAAATGAATGCATGACCTATCATCTACAAGGACTCATCGTAGACCATCCTCATCATGTTAGAGCTAGGACCACTTCAATCAATTGTTATACTATGGAATCTACATGTTCATGTAGGCATACTCTCCATGCGAGAGCATCATATACAACTGGAGATCTCGTCTGCACCTAAATGCAAGACCTGTCATCCGTAAGGACTTGTCGTAGAGCATCCTCATCTTTAAATCTATGACCACTTTCAAGCGAGTGTTATTCTACGGCATCTAAAAATGAATGTAGGTACACTCTATTAGAATTAATGTTCCATTGATCTTCAAGCAATGAGTGCCATTAGATTTTAATTATTGTGCAATGTAAAAGGAATGAATAATACCCACTGAACAAAATAAATCCATAGGAAACGGACAAGTATTTATCAGTATAATTACAGTATAAACTTCATTCATCCCAATAGTATACAACGGTATTACAAATAAGGAAATTTGAATCATGTGAATAGGATTCGAATCCACCAACTCAATCTAATTGCTTGGCTAACTAGAAGTGTCTAAATCACTATAGGAGTTCACTAGGATAACTCCAGATGTCTAATCCATTCTCTCAATCAGTTACAATCAATCAAACCAGTATAACTACAATGGTAGGTGAGAAGTAGGTGAGAATAGGCACCTTCCCACAAGCATCCATGCATAACTAGTGCTAACTGAAATGTAGGATATCTAACTGAATGTAACTGAATCATAACTAAGATTGACTAGTCACCAACTACCAACAACTAAAGGAGGTTGGTTTCGACACTCCTAGTGGCTCCTAAATTGTAGGGAATGGTCTAGGAGGCACATAAACTAGTGCATGAAGGTGTATTCAGTTGCAGATGACCTTTATCTATGTTCCCCACACTCTAGTGGTCAGTACATGTGGTCCCATTATGTTAAGTGGACCCAATGGTACTAGTGGACCCAATAATAACTAAATGACTCCTAGTTAGGAAAATATAATCTAATAGACCAGTTTGGACAAGGGAGGATTGTAATAACACCCCCTTGAATTCTACTTGGACAACTGTGGGCCTTAGCAACAAGGCCAAAAGTCACCCATATACAATCGAAAAGAATAATAATAAAAAATGATGCTTAATAAACCGAGGAAATAGGAGAAAATATCATGGGACCCCCCCCCCCCCTTTGAAAATAAGCAGGAACATGAAAAACAAGTTATTTTAGAAGAAAAGAAGCTTCCTCCTTAGAGAATAACTTGCAGAAAATCTATTGCAATTTGCAGCTCTATGTAGCAGTATGGTTTTGTGTGCAGCAACATCTTGAAGTTGTGCATGTGAACCTCTCAATGTCATTATGAACCGATGTATGTTGTTTGTGTTTCTTATGTATGGAAGAGGTAGGGAATGACCAATTTTATTCTAATGTGGGCCAAATAGTTGATCATTTGCTATCATCATGAAGCATTTTCCTATAAGCATGTTCAACCACTCTATAGGGAGAGAATCTGTGAGAGAGAGAGAGAGAGAGAGAAACATGCTCATTCTAATACTGTGACCTTGTTATCCTTCTGTCTTCTAGATCCCATCACCATCCCCAACTGTAGTAATGAGATTTTGGGCCCATATAGGCTTAGGCCTTTAATTTGGAATGGATGTTGGATCTGGATCTAGAATCTCTTAAGGTTCATCCTCAATACCAAGATCATGATGATCTGGTTCCTCATCATCTGAATCTAAAACATGTAACAAATCATCATCATGAAAAGGTAGTGGAAGAGTGGTTATTCCTTCTTGTGCATAGGATGGTGGTGTATCAAACAACTGAACTTCTTCAAATTGAACACTTCTCTCAATTAAGCATTTCCTAGTTGCGACCTCCATCAACTTATATGATTTTGGATCCTCTGCATATCCCAGCAGAATGCATTCGCTACTTTGGGCTTTGAAGGTCTCCTCTTATCAATGGGTATTCTGGCCCAAGATTTAGAACCAAAAACTCTCAAATGAGAGACATTGGGCTTATGCCCATGCAGTGCTTTGAATGGAGTGGCCCTAACCAGTGATTTATGAGGCACTATATTCTATATGTATGAAGCACAGTTTACAGCTTCTTCCCAAAGAGAAGGAGGAAGATTCTTGGCATGGAGAAGACATGTTTCCATCTCCTTCAGTGATTTGTTTTTCCTCTCAGCCACACCATTCTATTGTGGTATGTACGGAACTGAGTGTTCCATTCAAATCCCCTATGGTTCACAATAATGTTGGAAAAATATTTTAATGTGCTCTCCTCCTTTATCATATATTATGGACTTAATATTTTTCCTGAAACTATTCTCAACCATAGCTTTAAAAAAATTCAAAATTTCAAAAACTTTTGATTTCTGTTTCATGAATTATATCTAGTAGAACCTAGAACAATCATCAATAAAGGTGATGAAATACCTGTAGCCATTAATGGATGTTGTGGGAATTGGTCCTACCACATCACTATGGATCAAATCAAGTATAAAGACAGCTCGATGTGCCTTCCCAACTTCATACCTCTTCTCTGGATGCTTACCTACCAAGCAACCAGAACATACTCCATCGGAAGTTTGGATGAGAGGAAAACCTTCAACCATTTTATCATTGTGGAGTTGTTGGAGATATTTGAAATTGAGATGCCCAAATATAACATGCCATATCTTACTGGTGTTGTTAGAATGAGTCAATAAAGATGTAGGAGCTTATACATGCAAAAATTGTGAGAACTCATAAGCCTTAGTGGCATGATTAGCAATACCTTTCACAATGAGCCTTCCAGTATCTTTTTATGTGATATCAACTGAGTATGAGTCGAATGTAACTCTCTTGGGAGGTCCTGTATGGGTCATTTGATAAATAGGCATCAAGTTTGTTGCAATATAGGGCAAATAGAGAACATTCTTGAACTCACCATGTTGGATTTTAACTGAAACTCTCCTGATAGCTGGAATTTGGGAGTCATGTCCCATGTGAATGCTCGATCCTCCTAATAGTGTGAGGGTGAAGAAGGATTCCTTGGAGGAAACCATGTGGTTGGATGCTCTAGAATCAATCAAATAAGTTGTCAATTGAGAAAGACCATCCTTCAAGGAATGGTACCTCTCATGATCTTTAGTTTGTGGCCTGGGAGTCTTCAATCCCTCAAGATGAAATAGAAGGTCTCTGGAGATGTGAGAAAAAATGAATACAAAGGCTTCATCCAACCGGTTCAAGAACTTCTTCTTCTCAACAGGATGATGAGGTTCAGTCTCTCGGCCCATTTTCATCCTGTACAGGACAAGATGTTAGAAGGAGACCTACATATATGCCCTCCAATCAACATAGTTTAAGGGTGTCAGGATCCATGGTAAGAAAGATTTATTCTCCATCAATTCTCCTTCTGATCAATCAATTTCTTAACACTGCAAAAACAAAACCAATTCGTACTATGTCAGAATCAATCCTTCCCTCTCGATATGTACACTTTCTTAGGGTCTGTCACACCCGCAAAGACTTCTCTGAACGAATCCAGAGTTAGCAATGCACACTTTGTTGGACTTATGTGGAAACCTAGCTACTTCTGGTATACAATGGAGAGTAGACATACTTGAATCTTTCCTTAGGAGGATCTGATCGATATTAGAATTAATTTTCCATTGATCTTTAGGTAATGGGTTCCAATAGATTTTAAATATTATGCAATGTAAAAGGAACGAATAATACCCACTGAACAAAACAAATCTCACAGGAAATGGGCAAGTATTGCTCAGTATAATTACAATATAAACTTCATTCATCCTAGCAGTATACAACAGGGTTACAAATAAGGGAATTAGAATCATGTGAATAGGATTTGAATCCACCAACTCAATCTGACTGCTTGGCTAACTAGAAGTGTCTAAATCACTATCGAATTTCACTAGGCTAACTCTAGATGTCTAATACAGTCTCTCAATCAATTACACTCAATCAAAACAGTCTAACTATAGTGGTAGGTGAGAAGTAGGTGAGATTAGGAGCCTTCCCACATGCAGACATGCATAACTAGTGCTAACTAAATTGGAGGATATATAACTAACTATAGCTGAAGCATAACTAAGCTTGACTAGTCACCAACTTCCAAAAACTAAAGGATGTTGGTGCCGACACTCCCAGTGGCTTCTAAATTGTATAGAATGGTCTAGGATGTGCATAAAATGATGCATGAAGGTGCAATTAGTTGCAGATGACCTCTATCTGTGTTCCCCACACTCTAGTGACTGGTACATGTGGCCCCATTACGCCAAGCCCCATTAGGCCAAGTGGACCCAATGGTACTAGTGGACCCAATAATAACTAAATGAATCCTAAGTTAGGAAAATATAATCTAATAGAACAGTTTGGATAAGGGAGGACTATAATCATAACACACTCTCCATGCAAGAGTATAGTTTGCAACTGGAGGTCTCGTTCGCAACTAAATGCGGGACCTGTCGTCCATAAGGACTCATCGTACACCATCATCAGCTTCAAAGCTAGGACCACTCCTAAGCAAGTGTTATTCTACGGCATCTACAAATGAATGTAGGTACACTCTACATGTAAGAGTATCATCTACAGGACCATCCTTATATGGTAAGAGCTAGGACCAATCTCAAGAGCAAAGTGTTATTATCTACAAGACCATCCTGAAAAGAGGATACTATCGTCCACAAGTGAATTTCATACCTCATCAAAATCTATGGGTGCACTTGGAATTTTTTGTATTGGAGCGTCATTGTCATCCCATCATCAATGATAGTCTCATCATGACTCCCCCTTTCCATGGAGGATTCGTATCATCAACCTGCTCCCCCTTTGTCCAAGGAGGGTTCATATCTTTGACCTGTTCTTCCTTTTCGAGGAGATTCGATATATTTGACCTATTCCTTCTTTCCAAAGAGAATCCATATCTTCAACCTATTCTTCCTTTCCAAGCAGAGTCCATATCTTTGACCTGTTCCTCCTTTCCGAAGAGAGTCAATATCTTCATTGTTCCTCCTTGCAAGGAAGGTTTGTAGTATCATCATTATTCCTCCTTGCGAGGAAATTCTTTTCGAGCTACACCAAGTTTGTCACGTAAGTATTCAAACTTTACTCGAGATAGAGGCTTGGTCAGCATATCAGTAACTTGCTCATCGGTACTCACATACTATAGTTGTATAGCTCCCTTCTGTACCATATCCCTTATGTAAAAATATTGGATTTCTATGTGCTTTGATTTGTCATGGAACACAGGATTCTATGTCATCTTTATACGACTCTCGTTGTCGCATAGAATCACCATGGTATCCAAATTCATGTCAAATAGATCTTAAATCATCTTTCGAAGTCATATCACTTCACAACTAGCAGAGCAAGCTGCAATGTACTCTATTTCAGTCGTGTTGAGAGCAACATTAGACTATTTCTTGCTAAACCATGAGATCATAGTGGATCACAGACAATAAAATCCACTTTAGGTGCTCTCTTTTTTTGTCTATGACACTTCCTGCTCAATGTGAATCTGTGTATCCATACAATCTGTAGTCATGATCTCTATCATATTATAGTCCAAAGTCTATTGTAACTTTTAGGTACCTCATCAAATTCTTTGCAACTATCAGGTGAACCCATCTAGGTTTAACTAGATACTTACTCAAGGTGTTCACAACAAATCATATATCTGGCCTTGTATTTGTCAGATACATCAATGACTCAATAATCTACCTGTATGAGTCACATCCACTAACTCTGATGATTCATCATATAACAACTTTAGGTTGGTATCCATGGGCGTGGCCATGGATTTACAATCCAACATATAAAATCTCTTTAAGATTTCCACTGCATACTTCCCTAGTTCAGAAAGATTCCTTCTGGGCTCTGCCACACTTCCAACCCGAGAAAATAGTGCATCAATCTAAGACATTTCATTTATCGATTCTTCATCTAGCTTCTTCTTCATTTCTGCAATCTCTTATTTCCTGTCAGAAATAGATCATCCACATATAGTAATAATATGACAGTTTCATCATCCATAACCTTAAGGTAAAGGTTAGTATCAACTTTACTTTTGGTAAAGATAAAGCTTGTCAAGAATCTATTTATTCTTCAGTACCAATCTCTGGGAGCTTACTTCAGTCCATATAGATCCTTTTTCAACTTGCATACATGAGTCACTTTGTCTTCAACTTCAAATCCTTGTGTTTGTTTGATGTATACGTATTCCTCAATCACACCCTTGCGGAAGGTTGTCTTTACATCCATCTGGTGTAAATTCCACTTCATCATGGAAGCACAGTGCCATGATGGTTCTGATGGAATTGTACCTTGCTACTGGAGAAAATGTCTCTTCATAATCAATTCCCTCTTTCTGAGAGAATCCTCTAGCCACAAATCTTGCCTTGTATTTTTCAATACTTCCATCAGCAACATGTTTTATCTTGTAGATCCACTTGGAAGATACCACACTCTTTCTTTCTAGTTTGGGTACTATATCATTCTTCATCATTAACTGGTATTCTTCCATCATTTCTTCTACCATGATTTCATCCTATCACATCATCAACATATCCCAGTCTTCCACATTCAACCTTGAAGGTTGGAACCCACTTTACTCTTGGTAAAGTCTTAGTTCATCAGGAATTTGTCCATCATATCGTACCGTGTAGAACTCGGAGATCTTCTGCAGTCACTCCCCCTGAAGTGGAGCATCATCCTCCCTCTGCATTTTGTACTCTATGTATCCAAACATTTTATACTGGAGTTACAGGTAGCATCCTCTGCTACTGATCTTCTATGTATTCATCTCATGTCACTATATAGCAATATTCTTTATCTTGAACTTTGTTTGAAAAGTTCTTGTTGCACCCATATGTGAGATTGTTGCCTTCTATAGGCCTCCATCTTCAGCCTTGTAGAAAAGGTTAATATATTCATCACTTTGGGTGATTTTCAAGCTCCTTATGTAACTGGATGAGCTTATCTATGGGTGCCTTATGAGCTCATACAAATCCTATTCTATACATGTGGTTCTTTGCTCGATATATACTTCTACTTCATTGGAGAAGTGTGTCTGGTCAATGGAGTATGTCATGCCATAGTCTACTCCCTTTTTCTGAGACAAACCATGAACCTTGCTTTGTATACTTATTCATGTAGATCCACATGGAAGACACTATGTACTTCCCTTCGGGTCTCGGAACCATATCCTAAACATCATTCCCCGTGATCAACTGGTACTCTTTGATCATATCTTATTCCATAGCAGGAAGCGTTTGTATCAATGATGTCACTTAACTGTGCCACATAGATAGAGTGTATCTGAGGCCTTTTACTTTAGTTGGGAGTCTCGTCATACTTTTCTTCATCTTCTCATTCCCAAGGTGGTCTTCATATCTCGAGGTGGATCTACCGATCTCTAATATTCTTCTGAATGTCTTTCTATCGTTATTGTGTCTCTGACCCTGGGAGCTTCAAGTTCATCTTCATTTATGTTTATTGGAGTGAATCTTGAACTGTCATCACTTGTTCTTTAGAACAAGTCTCGTCCTTGTTTTCTTGTAGGTGATTGCACACAATCTTTCCTACAAGTCAAATGCACCAATTGTATCATTACATAAGACATGGTCATAGTGAAATATTATTATGTATATGGATATAATCATGCAACTATTTTAGAAAATACAACATTCATCCATATCTCGTATAGACATGAAAACTTTCCATATGCCTTCCATCTCTACCATAACATCATTGAGATTGTGCACTAATCCAACGTGTCAGCAAAGAGGTTTCATTCTAGATAAGTAGCAATGGAGTTTTGTATAGCACCATGGGCTACTTACCCATAACATGCATGCAAACATTATATCATGCATAATACACAACATATATAGGGAAAGACAATTCAAATACTTATCTTTGTTTGTTTGGTATATTCCTTCTTATGCTTTGTCTTATCTCCTTCTAGATATGCGGCTTCTTCTTTAACCAATGAGATTCCTTCAATCTGATGCTTACTTGAAAGATTTTCTCGAAGACTTTTTTGGTGGACCTGGGGTTTGATAGAGAAAATGTAATTTTTCAACTTAGGTATATTTCATATCTGATTGGATAGAAATATGTGCCTCCTCAAGGTGAGTTGAACAGCATACTCATTTTCCCAAAATTGTGAACAGAAATGCAAAATATTTGATGCCCTAGTTTTCCCCGACAGTAGTGTTAGGTCAAAAATTGAAAATACATAGAATGAGAAACTTATTCCATAGAAATATGCACCCTCCTATGGAGATTTTGATAGACCATTTTTTTCAACTGATCGGTGGAGGGAAGTTCCTGAAATAGGATGCCCTAGTTTTCTTCAATTTCTTCTGCATAATTGTATGATCTTGTTTATGTTGTATCTCCAAAATTCTTGCTCCTATGGGTGTGAAAATTCATCTTGAGGTATCCTCTTCTTTCTTCTTTCCAACCCCGCAGGTTAGAGCATAATTGGTTTCACCTACCTTACTTCCCAGGACCTCTTCATGGTTTTCCTAATTAGATTCTCATCAAAGTCATTTTCTTTGAAGACTTTGAAAAGGTGCTCTAGTTCACGATCCAAGTGTGTTGAATCAGATGGACGCATAAAGAATTCTGCACTAGTAGAACAGTATGCTACCTCCAAACACCACATTCTCTTGGAAGACGCAAAATTCATCGCCAACATTGACCATTACACAAGGAGACAAGTAAGAGAAGTGATTGAAATTGAAAAACACCCTTTCAATATCAATCAGGATGATGGATGGAAACTTAGCACGACGTGGGCTCCTATCATTAACAAGATCAAAAATAAAACGCTGACATCTTAATAAAGTTTTTATGGGCTGACATTAATTAGGCTTAATAACATTATTATTATTATTCTTAATAATAATGTTGAAAGGGCCAACATATTTCAATAATCAGGCTAAAAAAACATTATTAATAAGAAAACCAAATTGAAAGTTTAGGTTGAGAAACTTCAAGGTATCTCCTGAATATGGTCTGAACTATCTAGCCCAAAACGTCGAGTAATTTTATGCATTTTAACACAGGGTTTCCTTCAGTTGTGGTTACAAAATAGCTAATAAATTTCTAGCATCATAACATCATAACCATATACAAAAGGATCATTGAAAGACATACAAACACAACCACACAAAAGAACAGTGAGATTTATCTTCGGAAACCCTCATGGGGAAGAAAACCCAGCAAAACTTCCTCTATATAAATGAATAATATAAACCCCAAAACAGTTATTCCTCCTCCTTGCTGGTATCTCTCTCTCTCTCTCTCTCTCTCTCTCTCTCTCTCTCTCTCTCTCTCTCTCATATGCGCCATACACAAGTGAGTGAGTGTGTCCAAATGAGGAACACAACTCCTATGTTTATACTATTTTTGTCACTTTACTTTTACCCTAACAAGTCAGCCCCACTAAACTGATTAGGCCGAATTCACCTAGGAAATCACAAACCGATATTATATTATATTCATTAGGGTACTAATGACCCAAATTACAATGGAGGGTTATACCTCATGACTCTATGATGACCAATTACAATAATAACATCCTGATAGAGGAATAGAACATCTCCCTTGGGGTACATCAGTAAAATACATTTAGAATATCCTTTGAAGTTACAATATTTCAACAGTTTGGGTGGTAACAGGTTTGTCTCCCAATTCTATCGCTCTCACAGTGATTTGGTCCTTTATTGGTTTTGATCCTCTCCCAGTCATTTTAGTTGTTATCAGAGATTGTCCACATGTTAATTTCATGTTCATGGTATCCTATGGATTCTTCATTTTCCTCATACAGTTCAAGTTTTGGATGAAATCAATCCCATTCTTGGTGTTTCATTCAATAACATGTTGTCTTTATCTTCTTCTTGGTGATCCCTTTGGATTTGATGTTGGTCAGGATTTGAGGGAGTGATTTGAATGGTGTGCTTAGAATAGCTTCAAATGGATATAGTAGTCATGGTTATATAGAAATTAATAAACTGATCCATAAAATGACAAACCAATTGGGATAAAATACAACACCAATTTAGTTTCTCGACACTCATATGGAGAAATTAGAAGTTAAGCACACAACCCTGGAAATAAAGTTGAATTTTCAAGGATTGAAATGTGATAAATTAGCTAGTGATTCAAAGGAATATTTTAATATTCTTCCTGGGATAACTCGTGTCTCTAAATTAGTGATTGATCATCCCATGATCACCTCGAGCTCAGTAAAGGGTGGAGCAACTAAATAGGAAAATGTCCAGCCGGTGTCTATCTTTCACAAAGTAGCTATAGGTACATGGAGAGCAAGGCATGGACCGAGAAGATATTGCAATGAAAAAAGCCTATAAAGGGCATAATTTTCCAAATTAATCTCTATTTATGCTAGTATTGTGTATATTTCTTCTTGGATAGTATTTTAGGTTATTGAGTTTTTAATTTTGGAGATGTTAGGTAGTTTTTGGGCCATTTTGGCTTTATGATGAAGTAGAAAATTTAAGGGTCCCACTCAAAAGATCTTTTCTGTTATTTTCTCCCTATGTATCTCCTAAATAATATGGTTGATATGTAGCATCTTTTTAATGTATAACTCTATAATCATTTCTATAAACACACACACACACACACACACACACACACACACACACACACACACACACACACACACACACACACACAANGTCGTGAAACTATTCCAAGATGTCAAACATCATTTATTTGATTATTTATAATTATCATTTTTATTATTCAATATTGTTTAATCACACACACATCCACATAATACCTCCCACATACAAGGAGGCCCAAGAGGGCAAGTACATATGTAGATTATTCCCACAACCAATCAATGTTATGTTAGTAGGATGCTCACAACTTTTATAGACACCGTGATCTGAAATCGCAAGATCTTAAATAACCCAGAATTATGTGTGAATGATCCAACAGTGAACTTCTAAGAAAGATTTTAAAATGGCAACTTTAAAAGAGAGAACACTCAAATATAAATGCAAGTAAATAGATATGCAAACCATGAATTTGAATACTACAACTTGATAACCGAGTTCATCTCTAAATCCCTACGTCTATGGGTCCACTTCCAATGAGACCATTTTCATTATTTCTTCAAATGAAATAAATTACATCAATTCATAGGACTCTCTACAATTATGCTTGTCTTCAACAGAAACAAACTACTCCAATGCGATTTTACACTTTGCCAAAAACTTCCTCTAGCATGCATTATGAGAAACTTTGTCTCCTTCATTATATGGATCCACCTCATAATCATGTTTTACCTTCGGTGCATTGGAAACTACTCAGTCTAATTCTATTAGCCTGATTCTATCAATTTGATTCTATCATCTTAATTCTATCAATACAAACCTCTTTGTCTATTTCTCTGGATCCCTTTGGTCCATGCCCAAACTACATTCAAATAGTATAATTGGGTATGTTTTAGATATGTAGGCAACATGTCCAATTAGATACAAAATATGATTTCAAACTAAAAATATATCTTTCAAGATAAGATCAATATTAAAGGAAAGAGTTGTAGATCATCTCAAATATTTCAAGATAAAGAACTCCATGGTCATTAATCATTGGATAAAACTTGTGTTCTATAGTTTTGTTGGACTATTAATTTAAATCTGATGTCGATTTACTTTACTTCGTCAATCCTGATTTTGCTAATCCCAACTTTGATGATTCTGATGTCAGGAGTTGGCACTATCCAAACAACAATAACAACAACCCTTCTGACTTTCTGATCCTGATGTTGGAAGTCGAAAGTCAGAATTGGCCTAACAATCAACAATGATCCTCTTGAATTTTGATCCTCGACATCAGTGCATTGAAATTCGAAAGTTAGCAATTAGGCCCATGCTGTTGCCAAGTTGTCCTACCAATAACTTTCTCATCTGAAGTCCATATTTTATTAAACAAGAATTGACATAAAGTTCTCAATAAGATCTACGCAACTGTATCTTTTTTTTCAACGTTTAATGATTTTAAATTTTGATCACTTGGGAGATCCTCCTGGATCAAAACTCCCCACTAAAAAAAATTGGACCACCAAAAGCCTAGAATTACTAGATAAATAGGTGAGGATACAGGTCCCTCACCTTTTCTATATCTATCCATCATTCCTTTCTTGGATGCATTCCTTTAAGACCCACACGAATATATTCCACATCTCGTCTTCAAGAAGTTCTTAACCTCCTATCAAGAATAATTTCTTCTTGCAACTCATCAAGATACTTAGGTGCAAAGTCATTAACAGAAGGAACATGAACATGCTCCTCTCAATCCATGACCTTTAGAGTTTCATACAATTTCAAGTTTTCTACATTCACAATGGAATACATCTCCATATACGAAGGTAAATCTAACCGAAAAAGCATTATTACCAACTTTATCCAAAATTGTGAAGGGTCCATACATGTGTGGTTTAATATTTTTACCTTCACCTTTAATTCTTACTTTTCTAATATGAAGAAAAATTTATCGCCAACTTGGAAGTGATGATCCAATCAATGCTTTCCATGCCTTGTCTTGTATTTGGCTTAGTTGTTCTCCAATTGTTCTTATACTGCATGGTGTACCAATTGGATTTGTTGGATGAAATTCAAATATTTTTCTATAGCAACTTGTCCATCTTCCATAGAATATTTCCCATAAACAAAATATAAAGGATACTTTGGAGTGAATGGAATAGTTGTAGGTGTGTTGCATATAATGCAATTGATCATCTCAAAGCTTAGTGTTCTTAGCACAATATCCTCTGAGTATATGTACCACTGTGGGGTTGATAACTCTAGTATGTCCATCGATTTGTGGATTAAAAGTAGTTCTCTTATTCAACTTAGTGTCCATAATTTCCCACAAAGTTGACCAAAACTTCCCAAGAAAGAAAGAATCCCAATCAGATATAATAGAAGTGGGTAACCCAAAATGATCCCAAACATTCTAGAAAGATAAATGAGCATTTAACTATGTTGTGACTTGGTTTTTACAAGGAATTAAGATGCACATTTTACAGAATCTATCCACAACCACATACAATTAATCATAACCTTTCCTATACATAGGCGACCCTCCCACAAAATCCATAGACACAATTTCCCATGGGCTAGAAGGTATAGGGATTGGAGTGTACAAGCCCATTTTTTGTTACTTGGATTACTAGTAGCACACATTACACATCCCTTTACATAGTTGGATATAGTTTCATTCATCTGAGGCCAATAGCAATACCTTTGAAGTTGGGCTATTGTCTTTCCTACACCAAAGTGATAAGATATAAGAGAAGTGTGTATTAATCTGTCACAGTAATCTAGGGACTAAAACACAATCTCATAAGAGATTTCAGACAATTAAGCATGAAAATGGCATAATGGTGTTGCAATTGGAGTATAATTTTTGTATAATCAATGAAGAATGAATAATACAATACAATGATCATGCAAGGTGCATGAATGCCAAGACAATTTGAATTCCAAGGAGGTCATTCGAATTGAATGAATGGGTGTAGATTAACTAACTGTAAGTCATAGTAAACACACCTAGTTAACCCATTGATCAAGTCCAAATTGACTCAACTGAGTCCTAACTGAAGTCGGAGTGCAATGGATGACTGATTCTAACTAAAAGTAGCTCAGACACATGTCACTACATGCCAACCAACAAGTGGTAGTGCATCATTAACTCCAATGAACCCCGATGAGGTTAACTGAAGTCAAACTGGTCATCAGAGGTGGTTGAAGGCGCCCTAGTTGACTCCAGTTCATAAATATTAATAAAAATAATCAATATAATGAGTGGAGTCATCTTCACCACTTAGCTTAACTGATTGTAACAATCAGTTAGCAATTAGGTGCATTTATGACACTCAGATCACCCCCAGAGTGCTCCTTGTTTGAAGGAGGAAGCCTAGTTAGCCTCCCCGAATGAAGGAGAAGGATTAGTTGGCATCCTTTACTGAAGGTAGGCATGGGTGTGCTCATGATGATGTCATAGTGTGCTCATCGAATTTCTATTAAGTCAATAAAACTTAGGATAGTGGTTTAACAATGCCAAATTGACCAAATTAAGTGTGCATGTTGGGTAAATGTCTCCAACACCCCCCCTTAAGCTATACTCAGGAGAAGTAAAATAAAGTGCATAAAAATGCTAGAGCCCCAGAAACAAAGGCCATAGGTCACCCTGTACAATAATGTAACTCAAACAATGCTCAAAAATAAATCTGAGTGAGGAAAAGAGAGAAAACCTAGTGGGAAAAACCCCCCCTCAACCTGAACACTGAAAGTAGTCTGATCACCCTGATGAACTCACCCCCAACAGTGAACGGAGGTAAGTGAACTTATTTTCTGAAAATATCTTGGTGAATATGTATGCAATCTCCTCATCAGTGGTGCAGTATTGCAGAATGATGGTCATGTCATGCACTAATTCCCTGATATAGTGCATGTGTATCTCTACATGCTTGGTCCTCTTCCTGGTAACTGGATCTGTGGATATCTTAATAGAACTTTGATTGTCACAAAATAGGATAGTGGACAAAGTACTACCAAGATCAAACTCTGAAATAATGCCTTGCAACCAAACAGCTTGGATGCAAGCATTCACCGCTCCTTGGTACTCGGCCTCTACTGAAGACAATGCTATGGCGGCCTACTTTTTGCTAGACCATCAAATGGGGCCACCACCAAAAATGAAGACATATCTGGAAGTATGCTTTTGATCAATAGAATCACCTGCCCAATCGGAATCTATGTAACCAACCAGCTCTAATTTGGAGTCTGTAGCATAGTGAATGTTGTAGGTCTTGGTTCCCTGAATATACAAGAGGATCCTCTTGGCTGCCTTCCAATGAATATCATGAGGTTGATGCAGGTATATTGACATAGCATTCATGACATAACATATATCAGGCTAATAATGATTGAATTAAATCAAGCTACCTATTAGTTGTCGATAAATAGTGCAATCCATGGGAGGTGTGCGTTTTCCTTCATCAAGGTTGATCCCTGAAAGGAAAGGGAATGGAGAAGCCTTACATTAAGCCATTTTAAACTTGACTAAAAGGTCTGATATGTATTTGGACTGAGTGACCATTATCCCATCAATATTTTGCTCAATTTCGTGCCCCAGAAATTGCTCTAAGAGCCCCAAATCGCTCATTTCAAATGCATTGTGGAGAGCAGTTTTGATGACTAAAATAGAAGTAACTGTGCTACTTGTAATCATTAAGTCATCAACATATAAAAAAATAATAATCATATGACCATCATACTGCTGTATATACACATTTTCATCTTATTTACACCTTTGGAAGTTTTACGAGAGAAGGAAGGCATCCATCTTGGAATACCACTCTCTTGGGGCCTATTTTAACCTGTATAGTGACTTCTTTAGTTTGAAAACCAAATATGGATCAGAAATGTATCCCTTAGGATGCTTCATGTATATCTCCTCATGAAGATCCCCATGCAAAAAGGCAAACTTAACATCCATATTATGCACTTCCCGGTGCTTAGATGCAGAAATTGCCAAAACTAGGCGGATGGAGTCCATTTTTGCAACCAGTGCAAAAGTCTCATGGTAGTCCACACCTTGGACCTGGGATAAAAATTTTTCTACCAGCCTTGCCTTATATTTTCAGGTTGTTCCATAAGCAGCAACCTTAGTCTGAAACACCCACTTGCATTGAGCCAATTTCCTCCCCGGAGGAAGAGAAACTAGCTCCCAAGTAGTGTTTTTCTGAAGAGAATTCATCTCTTCGTCCATGGCAGCTTGCCATCTCGAATCATTCCGAGCATGGTAGTAAGAATTAGGATCTGAAATTATCATTAAATAACAATATTCAGACAGCAAATAATCAGTACAAGAGAGCACAATACCTGCTCTTTGGAAATCAGACTGGGTTCTCCTTGGATCATCCGGATTTCCAATGTTATCACCTGCAGAGGAGAGTGTCTGTCGGGCCCAAGTTGGGAGATGATTTTGTACTTCAGGTTCTGATTCAGTGTCTTATGTTTTATTTTCACTAATATCATAAATCATAGGATCCAAATCAGGGTCATCACCCCCAATTCCATCATCCAAATACTCAGTAGAATAGGAAGGAAATTTAGTAGTTTTCTCCTTCACTAGTTCTACCTCCTGAAGAGGCTCATCGAACATGACACTCCTTTCAATGATGATATATTTTGTTTTGATATCCATCAGATTGAAACATTTAGATTCATTATGATATCCAAGAAACATACATTCGATACTTTGCGGTTGCAAAGCCCTCCTTTTATCAAGCGAAATTCGGGCCCATGCAGTGGACCCAAACACCCTCAAATTCGACACATCCAGCTTGTGTCTGAAATATGCTTCAAAATGGGTCTTCCCTTTCACGGATGACTGTGGAACTCTATTCTAAATATATGCTGCAGCATGCATACCTTCAGCCCACAAATTTGCATCCAACTTCTTTGATTCCAGCATACAAGTGGTCATCTCCTTGAGAGACTGATTCTTCCTCTCCGCTACACCATTCTGCTGGGGAGTGTAGGGGACTAAATGCTGGATATAAATACCATTTTGGGAACATATATGTAGTAACTCATTACTGATATACTCCCCACCACTATCAGATCTCAAAATCTTGATCTTTTTTCCAGATGCATTCTCAATCAAAGCCTTCAATTCAGTGAATTTTTCCAAGACTTCCGACTTCTTTTTGATAAAAAAAGACCCATGCGTATCTGGAAAATTCATCAATGAAGGTGAGAATGTACCTTGATCCATTAATGGATGTGATAGGCATGGGACCATCGATATCAGAATGTATCATTCCCAATATGCATGATGCTCAGCTTGCCTTCCCCCGATCAAACTTATGCTCAGGGTGCTTGCCAACAACACAGCCCTTGCAAATTCCGGTGGTAGCTTTGATGACTGGGAGGCCTTCAACCATAGAATTCTTCTGTACTTTCTACAATTATTTAAATTTCATGTGGTCAAACCTCTCATTCCACAATCTACTAACCCCATTTCCATGAGTCAGCATTGCGGTGGACTTTGCATCCGCCACAAAATGGGAGAACTCGTAGGCTTTTGCATGATGGTTTGCAAGGCCTTTTGCTACAAGTTTTCCAGATGCAAGTTCTATGATCTCTAAATCATATGGGATAAAGGAGACTCTCTTGGGAACTCTCATATGTGTAATTTGATAAACACTTAGGAGGTTTGATGCAAGAGATGGTACATACAGAACAATGGAAAAATAACCATGCTCAAGATCTACAGTACCTTGTCCTTCAAATATGATTGTGGAGTCATCTCCCATGTGGATTGGAATGGATTTGTCAATCTCCAAAGATGAGCAAGAGTCTCTTTCAGCCATCATGTGATTCGAAGCTCCAGAATCTATCAAAAGAGCTTTGGACTTCGAAGTGCTTGCCATGAGAGCATGACCTCTTTCATGTTGTGGTTCCTGATCTTGCTGATCTCTCCTCCGAAAGCTTTTCAGAAGATTGATGTTATTTTTCTCAAGAATATAAGTAGCTTCATCAAGTTTTTTTTCATGCAGGTATGTTCAAGGTGGAAGCCCTTCCTACATGTATGAACACTTGACTTTTTCCTTTCCATGATGCCCTTTTTTTTTGTTCTTCTTCGAGCCAGAAGGCTCTTCATGTTGCTGGTTTTCAACTTTAGGCTTAGGAGCTTCGAATTTGGTTTCTAGGTTCTTCTACTACTTTCCTTTACCCTTCATATCTTTGGGCCCCGAGACATAGAGGGCTTGATCACAGGAGGATATGATGATCCCCATTTGGACAAGCTTATCATGTTCACTTGTTAGGGACTCAATGAAGGCATTGAGTGAAGGCATCTTCCATCCAGGGGTTGTGAGCTTCCCCACGCGAAATGTAGAAACAAACACCGAATAATCAGCTCCAAGTTTGGAGAGTATGGCGAGGATGAGTTGATCATCCTCCTTCTCTATGTTACATTGCTTCAACAGTAAGACAATGTGCTTGAACTTTGTGAAAAAATCATTTAAGGTATCGAAATTGGAAGGTTGGAGAGACATCAACTCGTTTTCAAGCTGGTAAACTCTCAAATCATCTTGTTTTCCATACATGGTGTCGAATTGGTCCCAAATTTCCTTTGGAGTCTTCAATCCCGAGAGATGGAAAAGAACATCCTGGGAAATAGAGAGGCACAAGAATATGAATGCTTCATCTTTCTTGTTCAAGAATATAGCTTTGTATATCACATGAGTAGGCTCTTATTTAGTGTCCATAGTGACCTAGTAGAGTCCTCTGGCATGTAGATAAATCTCCATATCTCCTTTCCATGAATGGAAATTGAACGGAGTCAAGAGTTCGGCGAAAGAAGCCATCTTAAACTGCTAGAGCGAATTCCTTTCACCTGTTAAAACCTACAAATCACAACAGAAGGGGCACCATAAGTTCAAACAGCCTGCACATTTTAGGATTTCATCGCACCCAGCATAGTTGATAAAGCAAGCTTGATCAACAATTCCTTAACTTGGGGTATTATGTGGCAAGCCTTGACTTTTGGTGCAATGCTGCATTTTTGAGCTTTTGCTCAATTTTTCATGCAAGATCTGTCAAAAACCATGTTTTTGAGAGATCTGAGATTTGTCCTACCATGAGCTCTAATACCATATTAATCTATCACAGTAATCTAGGGACTAAAACATAGTCTCATAAGAGATTTCAGACAATTAAGCATGAAAATGGCATAATGGTGCTGCAATTGGAGTAGCAGCTTTGTATAATCGATGAAGAATGAATAATACAATAAAATGATCATGCAAGGTGCATGAATGCCAAGACAATTCAAATTCCCAATTATTTCATTTGAATTGAATGAATGGGTGTAGCTTAACTGACTGTAAGCCACAGTAAACACACCTAGTTAACCCACTGATCAAGTCCAAATTTGACTCAACTGAGTCCTAACTGAAGTTGGAGTGCAATGGATGTCTGGTTCTAACTTAAAGTAGCTCAAACACATGTCACCGCATGCCATCCAACAAGTGGTAGTGCATCATTAACTCCAATGAACCCCAATGAAGTTAACTGAATTCAAACTAGTCATCAGAGGTGGTTGGAAGTGCCCTAGGTGACTCCAGTTCATAAATATAATAAAAATAATCAATATAATGAGTGGAGGAGCCTTCACCACTTATATTAACTGATTGTAACAATTAGTTAGCAATTAGGTGCATTTACGACACTCAGATCACCCCCGAAGTGCTCCTTTTTTGAAGGAGGAATCCTAGTTAGCCTCCCTGAATGAAGGAGAAGGCTTAGTTGGCCTCCTTGATTGAAGGTAGGCATGGGTGTGCTCATTATGATGTCATAGTGTACTCATCTAATGCCAATTAAGTCAATAAAATTTAGGATATTGGTTTAACAAGGCCAAATTGACCAAATTAAGTGTGCATGTTGGGTAAATGTCTCCAACAGTATGAGCTTCTCTAGTTACATGAACTCTTTCACCCTATGGAATACAAACTTTGCCAATATGATACAATAGCTTATTATTAATATGATAGTTCAATTCTTTAGTTTTTGTACCATGCATTAAATATTCATACACATCTTTAAAGTCTTCATCCTTCACATATTGTTCAATGTAACTTTCATGAGCCAATGGACTATTTTACAAGATAATAGATGTATTTGTTGGAGGTCTTGATAACATGTCTGCAACTTTATTCTGAATTCCATTTTTATATTTGATGACTAAATGGAATTTTTGTAGAAATCCCATCCATATGAGATGCCTTGATTGTTGTAGCTTAGTTTGTAATTATAGATATTGTAATGTTTGATGATTACTATGTATGATTGTTTCTTTACCCATTAAATAATGTTTCCACTTCTTCACACTTTGTACTAATGCATACAACTCTTTATCATATGTGGGATAGTTATCTACTACTTTAGAGAATATTTCAAAATGATAGCATATATTTTTCTTATGTTTCATTAATATTTCCCCTGTGGCATAACCACTATCATTAATTTCAATATTGAATGGCTATTGTAAATCTTCCAATGCAAGTATTGGTTGTGTACTGATCATTTATTTCAAAGCATCGAAGAAATTTTGTTCTTTACCTCCCCACTGAAAAACCTATTTCACACTTGTCAAATCATGTAGAGGAAAAGCGATAAGTGAGAAGTTAGCAATAAACTTCCTCCAGTATTGGGTTGCTCCCAAGAAGCTTCTAACTTTTTTTATTTGTCTTGGGCCATTTTCGAATGACCTCAACTTTAGAGGGATATATTCTTGGTTCACCACCCCCTACAATGTAAACCAAATTAAAAAAATATGTATTTCCAAACTCCCATTTGGACATATTTAAATACAATTTCTCCGTTGATAAGGCATCTAAGACTTGCTTCACATGCTTGACATGATCTTCACAAGTTCGACTGAAAATGAAAATATCATCTAAGTAAACTATTACAAAGCCATCAATGTATGGCATAAATACATCATTCATAATATGCATGAAGCTATTGGGAGTATTACAAATCCCAAAGGGAATAACCATTCGTTCATACAAACCCTATTTAGTTTTAAAAGCAGTTTTCCAAATATCATTTTCATGGATACTTATCTAATGATAACCACTTTGTAAGTCTAACTTAGTGAAATAAACGGAAGTTTTCAACTAATCTAAAATATCATCAATACGAGGAAGAGGATATCGATTATTTACTGTGATTCTATTCAAATCTTTGTAGTCCACGCACATACTCCATCTTCCATCTTTCTTTGGTGCTAGTATGATGGGTGATCTGAATGGAGAAGAAATTGGATGGATGAACCCATTCTCAGTCAACACTTGTACTCGCTTCTTAACTTCTTAGTTTTCAATTATTGATAATCCATACAAACAAAGTTTAGGAAATGGAGCATCTTGCAACAAATGTATATCATGTTGAACCTCCTTCTTAGGAGGCAATCCTTGCATTTTATTAAATATCTCAACAAAGTCAAAAACAACTTTAACCAAATCATGTTTATGCAAAGGATTACATCCCTTGAAATCACTATTACGTTCAGTTCCTTTGGTATTAATAATCATGAGAATAAATTTCTTGTTGGAATTCATGACCCTCTTCATTTTTCCGACAAAAATGATGGACAAGTTTGTCTTTACATGATGGGATAATTTCACTCCATCCTTAAACAAGTGGTATTTGTTTTCTTCCCTATAAAAGATTTCTTTCATGTCATAAATATAAGGGATACCTAATTAAATACCACATATATCTAATGGAATCACATCCAAATCAACTTCATCCGCAAATCCAGAAGTTATAGCAAACATGAGTCTGCACTACTTGGTAACTTGTAATTGTGCATTGTCACAAACCCATCCAAGTGGATATGGTTTGGGGTGTGACATAGTTTCCAAACCAATATTTTTTAACTACCTATTCTGAAATCAAGTTAGATTGTGATCCATTATCAAATAAAGTATCAATCTTGGTATGTTTAGAATTCACCCTTACGTGAAATAAAACACTCCTTTTCTTTTCATCAATAATAGGTTCAAATTTCAAAACACAATAAAAATAAGATTTACCTTGTAAACCCATGGTTGCAATTTTTGTCTCGTCTCCAGAGTCTGGTCCCAAATCATGTTGGATAGTGGTAGAAGTCATTTTTTCTTCCTCCTTGTTAAAAAATTTTATGGCTTGAGTTTTGAATGGAGCTTTCAGCATTTGGATACCTAATGACCCTTTTTCTGACAATGTGTGCACCTCCTTTCTCCATGGCAGTTGTGTGCGTGCCTTTCCCTTTTCCTTTGAAATTGTTTCCACCTAATTTGAAAGGCTTATTGGGAAAAAATCTAGAAGTATTATTCCCCTTTGATTTGATAGGGGTGGCTTGAACACACACTTCATCTAGGTTAGTAGGATTGAACATAAGAAGTGTATGTCTTAAGTAATTATGCAGTCCTCCTATGTATTTAAGAAGTGTTTATTGAGTATAAAGAGGTATACCCATCATAATCAAATCCATCTTTCTAAACTCTTATGTGTAGTAATGCACATTCTGTCACTTACCTTGTTAGAAATTATGTCAATCCATCATAGTCTGGTGCATATAACCTAATGGATAGAACTACTTTTTCAATGTTGAAATAAACTCATACCAGGAGGAAATAACTTTACCTTTAGTAATTAGATACTCTTGAGTTTTTATCTGCCACCATATGAGAGAAGTGCCTCCAATTCAACGGGAAACCAACTAGATCTTTTCTTCATCACCTACAAATTTATGAATTCTACAATAAACTTCAATTTTTCTGATCCAATTATCTAATTTCTCAACTCTAAGTTCTCTCTTAAACATAGGTAAATCAAATTTTACATCTAGACTTACCAATGGCTTAACATAATCTTTCCTATGTTCATTATAATGATGAGAATGAAAGGAAGAAGAAGAAATAGAACTTGAATATGGGGATGAAGTTTCAGGAGGGATTCCTCCATTTACTGAAGCACTATCTTATGCTTTTACCTTCTTGTTTCCTTTCTTGTATGATATATATTGGTAGTATGAAACAAATTTTCTACCTTATCTACCATCTGGTAAAAAGACTTTCAAAAATCCTTTGCATCTTCTTCTCCAAAGTATTAATATACCATTTAACTTCTTCGAGTTGCACATCCAATCTCTAGATTGAAAGGAACAAGTTCTCCTTCACCTACTTTAAACTTATCCCTAGTCAACATTCACAAACACACAATTCCTTGGTTAATTGAGCTCTGATGCCAACTTGATCTAAATTTTCATGATCTTAAATAACCATGAATCATGTGTGAATGATCCAATAGTAAACTTCTAAGAAATATTTTAAAATGGAAACTTTAAAAGAGAGCACTCAAATATAAATGTGATTAAACAGAGATGCAAACCACAAATTTGAAGAATGCAACTTGATAATGGAGTCCGTCTCTAAAGGCCTATGTCTCTAGGTCCATTTCCAGTAAGATCATTTTCATTGTTTCTTCAAATGCAATAAATTACATCAATTAAAAGGACTCTTTGTAATTATGCTTGTCTTTTGCAAAATCAGACTACTCCAATGCAATTCTACACTTTTTCAAAGAGCTCCTCTAGCAGGAAATGTGAGAAGGCTTTGTCTCTTTTGATGTATGGATCCACCTCAAATCATGTTGTACTTTTAGTGCATTGGAAAATACTCAATCCAATTCTATCAATCTGATTCTATGAGTCCGAACCTCTTTGGCTCCCTTTGTTTAGTGCCCAAACTGCATTTAAATAACAGAACTGTGTCTATTTTATATCTGCAGGTAACGTCTCCAATTGGATACAAAATACGATTTCAAACTAAAAATATCTATTTCAAGATAAGATCAAGACTGAAGGTCAGATTTACAAATCCTCTAAAATATTTCAGGATAAAGAACCGCATGGTCATTGATCGCTGGATAAAACTCATGGTCATCGGTTTTGTTGGACTAGAAATTTAAATTTGCTACCGAATTTTTTTTACTTTTTTTATCCCAACTTTTTCAATCCCAACTTTATTGATCCTAACTTTGTTGATATCGATAGTGGGGGTCAATAGTCAACACTATCCAAACAACAATAACAACAACCCTTCTAAATTTTTGATCCCGATGTCAGAAGTCGGTAGTTACCACTAGTCTAACAATAAAAAATGATATTCCCAACTTCCCATCCTCGACGTCGACACCTTGGAAGTTAGAAGTCGAAAATTAGGCCCATGTTGCTGACAACTTATCCTACCAATAAATTTCTCGTCCGAAGTCCATTTTTTATGAAACAAACATCATCTAAAATCTCTATGTGAGCTCTACTTGACTATATATTTTTGTTCAGCATTTGAATATTTTAAATTTTGGTTACTTGGGAGATCCTCTTGGATCACACCACCAATGGTTTAAATATCATGGTATGTTGGGACTTATATGTTTCCATGGAACAAAATACACAACCAATGTAAGATAACACACAATAGAAGAGGGGATTTTAAAGTGATAGAAATTATTCTAATGTGTCAAACATGATGTATCTAATTGTTTATTATCATGTATATTATTCACTATTTAATAACACGCCAACACAACTCATACCGTGTATGAGGAGGGGGATTCCAAGCAAGCATTCATATTTATCCCACAACCAATCAAGAATTATGTTAGTAGGAGGGCCACTATAATTGTGGACATCCCCATTGGATAAGGATTGTAGTATGTTGGAACTTGTAAGCTACTATAGGAGAGACCTCAAAACCAATGCTGCATAACACATAAGAGGAAAGGGGGAGAAGATTTGAAATTCATATAAATGTATTCAAAAATAAGTCATGCACGTCATGTACATCATGTGCGATTTTAAATAGTCCTGTACGTCATGTACCAAACATGATATACATGACTATTCAAAATCTAGTTTATTATTCACATTTAATCTCACATGTAAACCACATCCCACAAAGGATGGGATGACAAAAAAATGTTCATATTTAGTATGTCACCAATCAACCATTATCTTAGTCAGAGGTTCACTAGTGTGGATAACCCCATTGGCATAAGGATAATGGTATATTGGGACTTATATGATTTCACATATAAAACCTAAAAAGTAATATGGAATAACACATAAGAGGAGAATGTTAACACATCAACCTGAAAACTTTATCCTAAATCCAACTTCCATTTTAAAAAATCCTTTCAATCTAGGTAATGCTAATAATGAATAAAATATTTAGAAAAAAACAAAATCTATTAAAACAAAGCCAAAATTTGAACCTTTTTAATTTGGGTATGTTTTCGTTTGAGTCACTACCTAGTCAGACCTCCACTCAACTACTCCACTAATTCCATATCATCTAATGATTGTTTGTCTCTAGAATATCCATAGGTGTGATGAACCATCAAGACCTTAGGTTCTGACCCCCCCCCCCCATCAACACAATGCTCTAGATATTCAGGATGTGAAATTACTTACTTTGAACACCCCCCCCCCCCATAATTGCAACTTCCTAAATCTAGAGCATAGCTCGAAGTTTCACAAACTTAGCTTCTAGAAAAAACTTCATAAAGATATCAACAACGTGATCGTCTGTTCTACAATAAAGTGTTGAACATGAATTCTCATTGATGTCAAAGGAGATTGTTAATAAATTGATGTCAAAGGATAAATTGATGCCAAAAGAGTTGAATATTTCCTCACACAAAGCCAATTTGAATAAATACATATGGAAGAATGTGGAAGTCCATAAAGAGAAAATATACCACCACAACACTAGTCATAAGTGCGCAAATAACAATCCAAAAATCAGAACAATGAAAATGGAAAATATGTGCAAATATAATTTGTATGGGACTTATGAATGAAGAGCATGAAATACAAACTTGTGTGTAAAAGTCCCACAAATAAAATGGTATGTGGTATGAAGACTTATGAGGAAGAATATTAGATATGAAATTATGTGAAAAAGTCCCACAAGGAAGTTGGCATATGTGCACCAAACCCCACAAAGCTAAATTGTGATAAGCGGCATGCCAAATCAAATCATAACTTGAAGAAAATGAATAAGTGGGGGAATTATTCAATGATAAGGAACTTCAACAAGTGGACACATATTTTGAGTTGGAAAGAGTATAAATAAGAAAGAGATGGATGTGTTGAAGTAAGCTTGTAGAATGAAGACTTGAATATTTTGATTTGAACAAGCTTCATTTTTGGGTATCAATGCCTCGTTGATCATAGAAAGGGTTTTATGCAGCGGATCCAAAGTGCACAAATCAGCAGATGATAAACATCGAGAATATCACTATATAGAAGTATTCCTATATTCAGGATGTGTGAATTGTTTACTCATAAGTGACTGAGTTTGAAACATTGATCAGTATAGAGACATAGATCGTAGTCATTATCGCACATCCCAGTTACAACAACTCATTGTCTTAACGTGGATATTTAGAGACAAAAACACATATCATAAGGATTACAACAGTTGTAGTTTTTTGGTCAAGGTAATTTGCAATTCTTTGTTATACATTCTTATTTTTATATAAGGTAGATTGTACAGGGAAAGGATAAGGGAGTCATAGCTTCCTTCTAGTATTTGATGGTAAAACTTCTCAGAGAGGTTGGATGGCACAAGGAACAATGATTTGTAGCTTACTTATAGTCACGGTTGGTAAGACAAATTCAGGGGGTTGGAGCCTCATTCTAGTTGCTAATGGTAAATATAATTAGTGGGTTGGAGCCTCCTTCCAGTTGCTTCTAGTAAATATAATTAGGGCATTGGATCCTTCTTCCAAATGGTGCTGGAAAATATAATTAGGGGGGTGGATCCTCCTTCCAATTGGAGCAAGTAAATATAATTTGGGAGTGGGTGCTTCCATTCAATCGAAGATGAAGAAACCACTGTAGCTTGAAATTATCCACAGGTTGGTGCTTGGTTGCTACAAGTTGTAGTTTGTGCAGTTAGACATACATATGTTCAGGTTAGTACCTGAAGTTCGTGAGTTGGTTCTTGCGCAGATCGAATTCGTTGCAGGTCTATGAATGTAACCAGCAAATTGTTGCTTGAGGATCATGTTGTTGCCTGAAATGAGTTGGTGATAATGTTTGGACATTGTATTCTCCCATTGATTTAATAATTCTTTTTATCTATAGATATACATATAATTATTCTTTGGTCTTTGTGTGTAATTGTGCTTGGTTATGCTGAAAAGTTTTGATTGGTGAAAATTGTCTAATTGTGAAATAATTTGATATATATGCTTCTATTGTTTCACCGCCCTCCCCATCTTGGTATAATATAAATCCATCAATTGGTATTAGAGAAGGTTTCTTCAATAACATATTAACATCTGGAAGAAAGATCCAGCACAGACATGGACAAATAAGAAAGTGTGTCTACCAATCGAGCAATAAGGTTTGATGGATCCAATTATACAATCTAAAAAAATACGAATGGAGGTTTATTTGTAGTCTCTTGGTATGGATATCTAGAAATAAATAGAGAATGGATACGAGTTTCCTAAGGAAACCACAGACAAATCAAAATAAACGGATGAACACACAATTGCACCAGTTGATCTAGAAAATAGAAGATAGTATGAATGGAATGCAAGAGCAAAGAAGGACAAGATTATGTTGAATTTACCAAAATTGTGCAAGGTACTACAACAAGAGGGATATAGGACAAACTAAATATCATTTGAGAAGGAGATGAAGAGGTCAAGAAGTCCAAGATGCAAAACTTCTATGTGCAATTTGAAACATTGAAGATGAAGGAGGACGAGACATTGCAACATATTTTCCCATAATAGAATAGATAGCAAATTCCATACATGGACTTGGAGCAACAATTAAAGAAGACTCAATTGTACAAAATATATTAAGAACCCTACCCTCACGGTTCAATTCAAAAGTTTTGGTCTTGGAATATAGATATAGCCTAGACAAACTAACAAAATATTATATGTTGTTAAGTTCTTAATGGTTATACCATATCTAATATCATTTAGCATCATAACAACATAACCATAAGCAAAAGGATCACTGAAATATAAACAAGCACATCCACACACAAAAAACACTGATATTTATCCTGGGAAACCCTCATGGGGAAGAAAACCTAGCAAAAGTCCCTCTATATATATGTATCAAAATTACAAAGACAAGACCCTAAATAGGTGCTCCTTCTTCCAGTAGATATATATATATATATATATTTCATGTGCTATACACAAGTGACTGTGTGTTCAAATGAGGAACACAACTCCTCTATTTATACTCTTTTTGTCACTTGACTTTTAACCTAAGAAGTCGGCCCCACTTAACTGACTGGGTCGACTTCGCCTAGGAATGCTCAAAACAATATTATAATATATTCATTAGGGTACTATTGACCCAACTTACAATGGAGGCTTTACCTCATGACTCTATGATTACCAAATACAATAGTAACATCTTGACGAATTAATAATGCATCTCCCTTGGGATACATCGGTAAAATACAATTAGAATATCCTTTGAAGTTACAATATTTCAACATATGTATGGAATTATCATTGCTTATGAGATGAGGACTGAAACAGAAAATGTATCCAGAAAGGAAGCAACATTTAAATCCACAAGGAACCCCAAAAACAACAACAATGAGTGCAAGAACATAGCTGACATGTCTAATGAAGAAGAGGATAATTTTGTAAGAAAGTTAAAGAGGATAAAAAGAAAATTACAAAGGGAAGTTACCATTCAAGTGCTTTAAATGTGGTAGGATTGGACACTTTTCTTCAAAGTGTACATATGAAGAAAATGAAAAAAGTGAGAATGAAGAAGAATCACATTACCAAGAATGAATAAGTAAGCACTAGCAAAATAGAGTTGGGGACATAAAGAAATTTTCAAGACAGAAGAAGATCATGTACACTAAGGTGGACAACGGTTCATCAGAGGAAGAAGATAACAATGACATTCCAAGAGATGTATTATTTATGGCACTAATTCAGGATGAAAATTCAGCAAAAGGAGGAAGATGATCAGTCAAAGGAGACCAAGGAAGCACATTGAAACCATCAAAGAAATGGACCTACAATGGAATCTATATGTCTTCTACAAAATATGAGGCTAAATAAAATCCAGTTCCACTAAAGAATCATCCAAATCAGAAAAGAATACTGAAAGTAAACATCCATCCAATGGAATTAGTTTACCATGTTCAAAGGCTAAAGCAAACAAAATTCAAATGACATAGAAGAAGGCTCTAAGTCTGAATATGATGAAAGTTTTGAAGTAGATTGGGAAGGAGAATTAGTCAGTGCATTGGAAGAACTAAAAAAATCAAGGAAAAACAATAAGGTTCTAAAGAACAAATGGAAAAAGTAGAAGAATAAGTCAAGCATTAAAAGGATATGCATGAAGTATTAGAGAATCCAATGAATAATAGAGGAAAGGAGTTTATTTGTACAAAAGGAAATATCGAGGACTCTGAAGAAAATAAGGTTGCAGTTGAAAAATATTGGAAGGAATCATAATCCATGAATGAGCTACTGCAAGAACAAATTGTGTAAAAGGAGTTAGAAATTTCACACTTGAAAGATGAGGATGTGTGCAACAAAAGAGGACCTGTTTCTAAACAACGGGATACATATTGCAAAATATATGAACTGCTTACAAGACATAAGAGATCCAGGTATGCAAACTCCTTTAACTATAAAAATAACTTCAGTTGAGTAAAGTGTTGTATATGTAACTATGTTGGACTGATCCAGGAGGATCCAAGAAGGCAAAATTTTTGAAGTCCTCCAATCTCAAAAAAAATAGCACCATATCGAAGGGCTCGTCTAGACGATTCCAATGGCGTCCGTTTCACCTCAAACAGACTCCGTATGAGAAATTTATCGCGTTCTGTTCTATAAGGACAACAGGCAAAATTGGCAAAAAGAGGTGCCACGTGGCACCACTGATAGGGTGACACGTGGCATCTGTACTATACAAAAATGATGATGTGGCACCACTGGCAGGGTGACATGTGGCATCTGTACGGTATGGACAATGTGACATGGCAGGTGTACGAACCAACCAAAAAGACGACACGTGGCACCACTCAGAGGGTGACACGTGGCATCCGTACAGTACGGACCAATCACAAGGTGACACATGGAAGTACGATCCGAGCTGGCATACTGCTGACTGGGCATACAGACGGTGACATGGCAGTGACTGGGTGGTTGACTTGACGCTGACCAAGCATGAGATGGACCAATCCCAGGCCGCCATGTGGCAGCACGGGATTGGCCAATATGTCTAATAGAAAAATAATATGGCCTCCACGAGGTTTGACCCTGTGACCTCTCATGCATAAGAGCTATGCCTTACCGTTGGGCCACAAGGTGGTTCTTTGTATGTGTGGTAACGAGCGTTCATTTAAACGTGAAAAGAATTTTATAAGGGCGCAAAAAGGGGCCAGGGCAAGCCCCAACCCATGGGTTTTAATGTCACATGGTATGCACCAACGCCGCCACCACGAGCCACGAGATTCGGATGGAGGGTGGTTACAACCACCGCTCCCCTCCTCCCATGGGCATAGCCACCACGTGGGACGTGCCATTCTTTTAACATGTGTTTTTTTTAAGACTTTGGTTAAGGGCTTAAAGTGGGTTCAAAAATATTATGGCATGTGTATTTATAAACCATAGGGGGGAGCGCCACCACATAACAAACTTTGGGTTAAAGTTCTAAAGTGGGTTTGTATGGTTATAATATGGTTTTAACCATATTAAAAGCCAACCAAAAGGGCATGCCATTTTAAAAGGGGTATTTTAAATATGTTTGTTTATTATTAAAAAAGCCCAACCACATGAAAACCAACTTGCAAAAGTTGTAACCAAGGCCAAGATAGGAAAATTTGTTGCAACCAAAGGAATCCATGAGAGTCATGTGAAGAAGGGCAAGCCAACCAATATAAACCCATTCATTTTCCATTTCCCACTCATGCCTTAGAGTGGAGACTTTGTAGCTAAAGGAGAGAAGGGAGATTGCGTAGCTCTGCAGGAGGAAGGTACGAGTGTTTATACTCGTTTTACACCATCTTCAGGATTCGGAGTTGCTGGAAGCAGTCTTGTTGTGTTTTGGGCAGCGGTTCTCTTCCTGGCCATTATCGCCAAGGTATCATTGTATCATTGCCATGTATTTTTCCTTCATGCTGAGATTATAGATCGGCCCTCCTATTGAGAAGCAGGCCCGGAGACGTAGTCCATCCTGGACGAACTCCGTTATCAAATTGTTGTCTTTATGTGCGTATTGTCTTTGCTGTTTGGTTCTCTTCTTATGGATTTGTGAGCTTCATTCATGCTCTTTATGCAATCCATGTTAACATCATAGAGTAGCAAATATCTTGTTTTCTGATCATGTGGTATCAGAGCAGGACTATTTGACGTTGGATTGTGAGTGTGGATGCTCATGAGGGCTAAACTGCAAGCTGGTGAGGGTACATTAGAGCCTTACAATTCTGAGATCGGACGTGCACACCGAAGGAGGAAGATGGATGCTAATGATGTCCACACCGAGATGGAGGCAAACTTTCACAAGGTATTCTACATGATGGCCGACAAGGTAGACAAGTTGTTTGCAGACTATGAAGAACACATGGCAAAAGAAAGAAAAGGCAGTGAAGTAAAGAAGGAAGACAAAGAAGTGAAGGACGAAGGCAGCGCCTCAGTTAACCAAGGAGGAGGTGGCGAAGAGCCTCCTGAGCCTCCCTCTTCACCTTCAGCTTCAAGCACAAGTTCAAGTGCTTCTTCCTCATCTCATTCTCAGCATTCCAAGGTTCCTCACAAAGAGCCTCAAAAGAAGCCCTTATTGAATCTCGATGTGAAGTTTGATTTTCCCATGTTCAATGGGGAAGCAAATGCAAAGAAGTTAAACAATTGGATAAGGCAAATTGAGGTCTATTACCGAGTCCAGCAGATCAAAGAAGAAGATGTGAAGATTCAGTTGGCTTCACTTCGACTGATAGGCACCGCACTGGTATGGTGGGAAAGCAAGCTTCAACAAGGTTGCAAACAAATGGGTAATCTTCTCTCATCGTGGTCTGCTTTACGTAAGCAATTTTATCCGTTGGGTTATGTTCAAAAGGCTATGATGGATTGGCAAAGTTTTAGACAAGGCAAGGGTCAGAGTGTTCAGAATTTTACTGAAGAATTTAGAAAGAAAGCTCTAGAGTTGAATATTTCTTTAGATTCTCCTGACACTCTTTTGAAGTACATTGGTGCTCTTCATCATTATCTACGCCATACTTTGTTGTTGTTGAATCCTACTAGTGTGGATGAAGCAAGTGTTCAGGCTACTCATCTTGAGAGCAGGGGGAATCATTTGCAAGAAGACCATCAGAAGGAGCCTTTCAAGCACAACAACAACCACAAGTTCAAGAAAAAAGACAAGAGCAAGAAGACAGCTACTGCCAAGAAGGAAGGAGGAAAGCTCCATTGCAACCATTGCGACACTGATGGGTATGATGAAGAAAGTTGTTGGAAATTGCATCCTAAACAGAGGCCAAAGCATTATGGAAGCAAAAAGAAGAAAAAGACCGTTGCAACAGCGCAACGAGATTTGGGTTCCAACTCAGGTGACGAAACCATGATTACAGCCATGGGAATGCAAGGTAACAAAACTCCTCATACTGGTTCAAGTTCTACTCATGTTTCTAAAGAAAATGATAAAATAAGAAGTGAGTTGTTTCACATCAGAGTTGTGTCTAAGCATACAAAGATTGAAACATTATTTGATCCAGTTTCTCAAGTAAATTTGATCTCAGAATTAGTTGTTAAGAAGTTGGGCATACAGACTAAACCTCACCCCAGGCCTTATCCTCTTGGATGGGTATGTGATAATGCTAAGCTATAGGTGACTAAGAAATGTAGGTTAAGGTTTGAAATTGCTTCAAAGTTGATCGATGAGGTGGACTTAGATGTTGTTCCTCTTGACATCTGTGGTATCGTATTGGGAAGCCCATACTTGTATGATAGAAAAGCAATATTCTTCCATCATGAGAACAAGTACCATCTCACCAAAAATGGGGTGGAGTACATCGTGAGAGCTCATAGTATGAAGGCTAACACCACTCTTGTTAGTGCAGGACAGATGAAGAGACTCATCAACACTAATAAGAGATACATGCTCATGGTTGTGAGAGCAAAAGATGCTGAAGCATCTGATGCTTTCAAAGGTTGTGATCCTTCTCATAAAAAGGCTTCGGATTGATATTGTGTCTAACTATGATGAAATATTTCAGGAACCTACAGGTTTGCCTCCCAAAAGGGAGATTCAACATGAGATTCATCTCCAGCAGGATGCCCCTCTTCCTAATGTGGGCATGTATAGGTTATCCGCAGTTATCAAGTACAAGAAAGGTACTAGTAACAAAGTGGAAGATATGCTTTCTAGACCTCCTATCGTTGCATCTATTGTCTTGAAAAATGCTTCTTTATCCCATAAAATTTATATTGAGCAGTATGCTATTGATGATGATTTCAAGGAGATTTATGAGAAGCTAACCAATGGCACACAAGTGGAAGACTACTATTTGCAGGGAAATTTGCTCTATCATTTGGGAAAGTTATGTGTTTCTATCAGTGAAAGAGTCCATGTAATACGAGAATCTCATACTTCTCTTGTATCAGGGAATTTTGGGGCAGGTAAGACTTTGGCTCATTTGCAAATACTTGTGTATTGGCCTCGCATGAAAGACATTGTAACAAAATATGTAAAGGGGTGTGTGATGTGCTCCACTTGTAAGCCCACTAATAGAAACTTGGGGCTGTACTCACCACTTCCTATTCCTTCCCATCCTTGGGAAAGCATTTCCATGGATTTTGTGGGGGGTTTGCCTATGTCTAGGAGGGGTCATGACT
>LPNX010040528.1:307992-355492 GCA_001517045.1 Pseudotsuga menziesii
GGCGTTTCCAAGGATGAAGACAAATCCTGTAGGTTCATTCAGAGAGTTCAACAGGTACATCAAGCAGTGCAAGAGCAGTTGGAGAAGAGTCAAGCCCAGTACAAGGCTCGCCATGACAAGCATAGAGTTGATCATCAGTTTCAGGTGGGAGATCAAGTGTGGCTTCACATCAGCAAGGAGAGGATGAAAGGAGAAGGAAAGAAGCTCAAGCCTATTAGATATGGTCCCTTCACCATCTTGGAGAAGATTGGGACGAATGCTTTTCGCTTAGAGCTACCGCCATACATGCATATCTACTCAGTGGTGAATGTGGAGAACTTGAAACTCTATGAGCCTCCCATGATCATGGATGAAAGGGAGAATATTTCATTGCCATCATTTGATGAATTTTCTCCTGAGTACATGGATGAGCTAAAGGAAGATGTCATCTTGGACAGAAGGACAAGGACTTCTCACAAAGGTGATGTTGATTATCTTCGAGTGGGCATTAGAGGCACTCATCCAAGCAAAGCCAAGTGGATCGAGAAGGAGAAAGTGAGGGAGCAATTCCCTCACCTATCTGTTGATTAGTAAAGGCTTTTGGAGGCCAAAAGCTTCTCAGTGGGGAGGAATGATCCAGGAGGATCCAAGAAGGCAAAAATTTTTAAGTCCTCCAATCTCAGCAAAACCAGAACCAGATTGAAGGGCTTGTCGAGACGATTCCAATGGCATTCGTTTCACCTCAAACGGACTCTGTATGAGAAAGTTATCGCATTCTGTTCTATAAGGACAACAGGCAAAATTGGCAAAAAGAGGTGCCACGTGGCACCACTGGCAAGGTGACACGTGGCATCCATACTGTACAAACATGATGATGTGGCACCACTGGTAGGGTGACACATGGCATCCATACGGTACGGACAATGTGACATGGCAGGTGTACAGACCAACCAAAAGATGACACATGGCACCACTCAGAGGGTGACACATGGCATCCATGCAGTACGGACCAATCACAAGGTGACACATGGCAGTACAATCCAAACTGGCATACTGCTGACTGGGCGTATGTACGATGATGTGGCAGTGATTGGGCGGTTGACTGGACGCTAACCGGGCATGAGATGGACCAATCCCAGGCTGCCATGTGGCAGCGCGGGATTGGCCAATATGTCTAATACAAAAATAATATGGCCTCCATGGGGTTCAACCCTGTGACCTCTCATGCATAAGCGCTCCTCCTTACCGTTGGGCCACAAGGTGATTCTTTGTATGTGTGGTAACGAGCTTTTATTTAAACATGAAAAGAATTTTATAAGGGCGCAAAGAGGGGCTGGGGCAAGCCCCGACCCATGGGTTTTAATGTCACATGGTATGCACCAACGCCGCCACTACGAGCCACGAGATTAGGATGGAGGGTGGTTACAACCACCGCTCCCCTCCTCCCATGGGCATAGCCACCACGTGGGACGTGCCATTCTTTTAACATGTCTTTTTTTTAAGACTTTGGTTAAGGGCTTAAAGTGGGTTCAAAAATATTATGGCATGTGTATTTATAAACCATAAGGGGGAGCGCAACCACATAACAAACTTTGGGTTAAAGTTCTAAAGTGGGTTTGTACAGTTATAATATGGTTTTAACCATATTAAAATCCAACCAAAAGGGCATGCCATTTTAAAAGGGGTATTTTAAATATGTTTGTTTATAATTAAAAAAGCCCAACTACATGAAAACCAACTTGGAGAAGTTGTAACCAAGGCCAAGATAGGAAAATTTGTTGCAACCAAAGGAATCCATGAGAGTCATGTGAAGAAGGGCAAGCCAACCTATATAAACCCATTCATTTGCCATTTCCCACTCATGCCTTAGAGTGGAGACTTTGTAGCTAAAGGAGAGAAGGGAGATTGCGTAGCTCTGCAGGAGGAAGGTACGAGTGTTTATACTCGTTTTACACCGTCTTCAGGATTCAGAGTTGCTGGAAGCAATCTTGTTGTGTTTTGGGCAGCGGTTCTCTTCCTGGCCATTATCGCCAAGGTATCATTGTATCATTGCCATGTATTTTGCCTTCATGCTGAGATTGTAGATCGGCCCTCCTATTGAGAAGCAGGCCCGGAGACGTAGTCCATCCTGGATGAACTCCGTTATCAACTTGTTGTCTTTATGTGCGTATTGTCTTTGTTGTTTGGTTCTCTTCTTATGGATTTGTGAGCTTCATTCATGCTCTTTATGCAATTCATGTTAACGTCATAGAGTAGCAAAGATCTTGTTTTCGGATCATAGACATATAGAAAAGTAATACCACACCATTAGATGCTATGTGTGTGATGATTTTGGGCACAATGCGTCACATTGTTTCATGAGACCAGAACATCCAAAAATACGTGTATAGCATAAGCTTGTGGAAGAGCATCTGCCACAGAAGTAGAGGCCGATTGTGCATAAGAAGGCATGGGTAAATAATGTACCTCAAAAGTGCGCAAAAGATTTAAACAATGCCAGCGCAATTCAAGCAACATGTATTTGTTTCCCTCATTGCTAACCAAAAGGGGTTATCTAAGGTCCTTGAATTCGAGCAAGTATACCAGGAATTCAAGAAATAAAGTAGTAGATGGTTGTGTTTGAAGATTGTTATTGAATATTATGAAATGTACAACTATTATTTTATTCAAAATTATGGTATTGTATGAGATACGTGTACAAGTAAGGACAACACAAATACACATGGATTGTGAAAAATGAAAGTTTCTTATTATATTCAAAAAGTGTTATTACAAAATTGGAGCTTGAAGCTCGTATTACATAAGGCCATATATTGGCATACAAAAAAGAATAATGGAGCTGAACAAAATTGAAGCGGATTCAGTCTCGTCATAAAAAAAATTGAATTCAATAAAAGATAAAGAAGAATCATAAACATAGTTCAAGACCAAATTCTTAAACTTGACTGGCAGGCAATGGTGAAAGACGTAGCTCTAGTTTCATTAGAGTTGTCTCAAAAAATTCAGAAGAATGCAATGACGGAAGAAGATCTAGAGTAGAGGATGAAGGACTATCAGTTGACTATTCTGCATCAATCTGCTTCAAAAGCTCAAGTGTCTGTTGATGTCGCTGCTCTAAAAGCTTGACCCAGTTGGTGAGACTAGAAAACTTCTCTGAAATATCCAAGTTAAACTATGACTGATGATACCAAGGCATGAAATTTAACTCCTACATTTGGTTTTTCCAAATTCCCATTTCAACCCTAACTCTTCCAAAGCACCCATGTTTTGATTGAACCACAGAGTAAATACTGTCAAAAGAGTCATTAAATTTCTTGAAGAAAGAATACATGGAAATTACAAACTAAAAACTACGATAACGAAGACTGAAGACTCATAACATGATAGACAGAGAATCAACCAAGGTGGTGAACCAAACAAATGCACATCCAACTTATAGAATTGAGAGATGTTTTTCTACGTCCTTGAACATAAATTGAATAGACTTCAATGTTGTTGAATTTGTGTGGTGTGCAATCCAAAGAAAGTATGAAGATGTCAAAATTAAATGCATGATTTGAAAAAGGAAAAGGGGGAATTCCAATTCATGGGATTGATTTGAAGGAATGATGTTGGAATAAAATCCCAGTACAAATGCAACACATGGACGAAGTCATTGGTCTAATCACGCATGCAGAAGGATGGGAATATGTGTAAACAAAGGAAAATTTATTGACAATCATTAATTTTCCTAATGGGAAAATCCAAGAGAAAAACACTTGTAGACAACATTAATTGAGATATATACAATAACAAAACAACAATCAGTTCATAGAACCTAACTAATAGATGGATCATATGCGACCTATCATACAAGAAGAAATCCAGTCAAGCAGAAATGAGCATGAAACCGGGGGGATTCAGTAGAGAATATAGTCCCTTTTCCATTGATGTCAGGGGGGGGAGAATGAAAGAATATAGACACCAAAAATGAATAATAAAAAGACAAGGAGAATGAAATAAACTGAAAGACAAATCTATGCAAAAATAACAAAAAAGAATCAAAGGCATAATCTCAGGGGGAGCCCAAAGAACACAGAAGAAGATCTTACCTTCAGGGGGAGATTATGATAGGTGTTAAGGTAAGGTGGTGTTGACATCAATTACAAAGGGGGATATTGTTGAACATGAATTTCCATTGATGTCAAAGGAGATTTTTCAGGAGAATGATGTTAAAGGAGATTGTTAAACATATGGATATTGTTGAACATGTTGTAATTGATGTCAAATGATCAATTGATACCAAAAGAGATGAAGACTTTGTCACATAAAGCTAGTTTGAATAAATACATATGGAAGAATGTGGAAGTCTAGAAAGAGAAAAGATCCCACCATGACATTAGTCATAAGTGTACAAATAAAAATCCACAAATAAGAACATTGAAAATGACATATATGCGCAAATATCATTTTTATGGCACTTACGAATGAAGAGAATAAAATACAAACTTGTGTGTAAAAGTACCACACAGAAAATGGTATGTGGCATGAAGACTTATGAGGAAGACTAACATGTATGAAATTATGTGTAAAAGTTCCACAAGGAAGTTGCATATGTGTTCCAAACCCCACAAATCTGAATTATGATAAGTAGCATGCCAATGCAGATTATATCTTGAATAAAATGCAAACAACTGGGGGATTTATTCAAGGATAAGGAACTTCAACAAGTGGACACATCTCTTAAGTTGTAAAGAGTATAAATAAGCAAGATATGGATGTCTTGAAGTAAGCTTGTAGAATCAAGACTTGAAGATATTTTGATTTGAACAAGCTTTGTTTTTGGGTATCAATAGCTCATTGATTCTAGAAAGAGTTTTATGAAGTAGAGTCGAAGTGCACAAATCAACAGATGATAAACAACAAGAAGAGCACTATATAGAAGGATACTCGTACTAAGGATGTGTGAAGTGTTTAATCAGTGAAAGACACTACAACAAAGCCACCAAAGTGATTGAGTTCTGAACACTAATCAGTACAGAGACACCAATCGTATTCCTTATCTCACATTGTGGTTACAACAAATGACTATCTTAGTGAAGATATTCAGAGTCAAAAACACAAATAAGAAGGATTGCAGCAGTTGTAGTTTCTCAGTTAAGGTAATTTTCAATTCTTTGTTATACATTCTTATTTTTATATAAGGGAGGTTGGACGGGGCAAGGATAAGGAATTCGAAGATTCCTTCTATTATTTGTTGATAAAACTTCTTGGGGAGGTTGGATGAGGCAAGGAACAAGGAGTTGCATCTTCCTTCCAGTTGTAGATGGTAAAATGAATTCAAGGGGTTGGAGCCTCCTTCCAATTGGTGTTGGAAAATATAATTAGGGTGTTGGAGCCTTCTTCCAATTTGTGCTAGTAATTATAACTAGTGGGTTGGATACTCCTTCCAGTTGGAGTTGGTAAATATAATTTGGGAGTGATTGCTTCCATTCAGTCAAAGCTGAAGAAACCATTGGAGGTTGTAGTTATCCACAAGTTGGTTCCTAGTAGCTACAAGTTGCAGTTTGCACAGTCAAACAGGAATCTGTTTAGGTTGGTTCCTCAAGTTAATGAGTCAATGCTTGCGTAGATCAAATTTGTTGCATGTTGGTGCATGTAACCAACAGATTGTTACTTGAGGAATAAGTTATTTCCTGAAATGATTTGGTGCTCATGTTTGGAGATCACATTCTCCCATTAATGTAATAATTCTTTTTATCTATAGATATACATATACTTATTCTTCAGTCTTTGTGTGCAATTGTTCTTGGTTCTGCTGAAAAGTTTTGATTGGTGAAAATTGTTTAGTTGTGAAATAATTTGATATCTATGCTTATAGTGATTAACCCCCTCCTTAGTATAAGATAAATCCATCATAAATAAGTGAGACAAAATTTTCATGTACCAACTATCTCAAATAATGAAAATGAAATTAACATGCTTCATTTTGCTATGGGAAATAGGATTATTAGCAACTTGAATAGCACCATGATTATCACAGTAAATAATAGTGCAAGCCTGGACAAGAAACCCAAGATTATCGAGAATCTAATGAGTCCAAACTACCTATGTTCCTACATTGATAGCACCACGATACTCAACTTCTATAGTCAAAAGTGAGACTACCTTATATTTCTTACATGACCATACCAATGGTACATAACTCAATCTAAACACATAGATAGAAGTGGATTTTCAATCGTCAATGTCACCACCCCAATAAAAATTGGTGTACCCAACTAGCAATTCAGTGTTGTGATAATACTTAATACCAAAGTGATAAGTTCCTTTAATATAGCAAACATTTCTCTTAGCATCCTTCCAATGGATTTCTTGAGGATCTTGCATGAACTGAGAAACTACACTAACAATAAAGGAGATATTTGGCCAACTATGAGTTAAGTAAATCACGCTACTGACCAACTGATGATAAAGAGTGGTTGTTGGATAAATTGGCCACACTGAGAGGGGGGTGAATCGGTGTGTGGGAAATTAAACCTTTTTACCTTATTTTAATCAATCAAAGTACATCAAGCATTAATCACATAATCATATTCTTTAGTTGAATCAACCGTGAGTCATAAGCATAAACATAAAATCAAAAGAGACACAAGAATATATGGAATTTTGATCTTTATTTATTGTACATGGAAGACAACAATATTCTCGATTACAATAAGCACCAACTGATAAAAAGAGCACCAACTCTCATAACAAGACCCAACCTGGTTTTCTTAGCTCCAAGTAAGAAGGGTTTGAGGATTCCAATCCTCAAGTGCAATATTCTTATTTCAAGCAAGAATATGGATTTTCTGGACAACCAACCTTTGCTTTGCAAATCAATCTCTGCTGGTCAACACTGCTCATCAATCTCTGTTCAATCTGCTCATCAATCTCTAGTCAATATTCTCATCAATCTCTGGTAAATATTCTCATCAATCTCTGTTCAATCTTGCTGGTATTTTTCTCATCTATGTTGCAACACTTCTAGGTCTACTCATGTACATCTGTTTACACCTCATCATACCCAATCACTCATCAAGTAGTTATGCTCTACTTTCACTGATCATAAGGCATGCATCATCATGCATCATCATCATAGGTATGCATCATCATTGTAAGGTATGCATCATCATCTCAATGTGCACCATGTATGCATCATCAACATCAATTATACATAATAGTGCATAGGAGAGAATCATCACACTATGGTATGCTTGTACATCATATTGTATAGGAGTGCATCAACATCATAGAGTGTACATGCATTATCATCATAAAGTGTATAATATCATAGTATAAAGGTATGTAACATCATCATCATAGCCTTCATAATGACTTCAAGTATATATACCAATATATAGGCTCGCATACTAAGATCAAAGATGAACTCTACCCATGAGAGACATGTGCCATCACAAGAGAAACCCATAAGCATGAACCATACCTTTTTTAATATCATAAGGTGAATAAAAAGGTATAAAAACCAAAAGAAACTCTAGATCCTATCATTACATAGCCCTCGTAACAATCTTTCCAACGATACAAGAATTTTGTAATTATGTTTCTATATGAGAAAGTTATGTCAATTTTAGTGAAGATGCCCAGAAATTTCTCCACAAAGTTTCGCACTTTTCTCCAAGAGTTGCGAAAATACTGAGAGAATTGATGAGGAACATATTAAATGTTTGATATATTTTTGGAGTGTGAGAATGTGTTTAAATACACATTCAAGTGGACATATATCATGCTGGTCGACTTGTCTTCAAAGGTAAGAATTTTTATTAATTTGAATTATATTTTTTACTTTAAACTTCTTACCACCTCAATGGTCAACCTTGTGTATTTTTATTATTTTCTTACCACCTCAATGGTCAACATTATGTATTTTTATTATTTTCTTACCACCTCAATGGTCAACCTTATGTATTTTTATTACTTTTATTTTAAAACATCCTTCATAGTCAACCACATCATTTAAAATTCATGGGAGTGTGTCCTCCACATATTCATAGAGTTGCATCAAGCCACTAGGGATTTTAATGGCACGTCATGTGCAAGGTGTCACCATGGAATTCAATTTTTTCACTAAATGGACCATCATCAATCCAATAGTGTGTGGGTTCCTTAACCACATCAAGTGCAATTGATAGGAATCAAGGTCTTCACAAGATTCCATGACTTCATTAACTCACCAAATACCACATCAGCATGCCATATAACCTTGTCAAGTGCAAGTAGTGGGCTCCATGACCTTTTCAAGGGTATCAGGGTCTTCATCAGGGGTTCCATAGGCTTCTTCATCATACCAGGGGTTCCATAGCCTGTCAAGGACCATACAAGGTCATCATCATCATATAAGAGCTCCATGACCGCAATAAGGATTGCAATGTCATCAAACCATTAAGTGTGGGTGCAAGGACTCCTTCAAGTATTCTTCATGAAGAAATAGGCTTCTTTAACATGCCAAGGGGCTTCATGGGGTTCTTAAACCACATCAACCATACCAGGAGACTTCCAAGGATGAAGATCCATCATGACATCACCTGTGGGGTTGCTAGGCCTTCTTCTGAGGTACCATGACACCATCAAAGCATGAATGACCACAGAATGGGTCATTAATGCTTCTCCAACATCTTCAATAATTCTCCATCATCCACAAAGGATTCAATACCATCTCCAAGGTCTTCAACACCATCAACGGGGTCTTCAGCATGTTCAACAAGGTGGTGGCTTCAAGATCCATCCTTGTGGGCACAAGGACCTTGTCAACTGGGTACAAGGTGCTTCAAAGAACAAACCCACTCTGTAAGGGGTCCAACTATCATGTACCCCAATTTTAATAACATTTTATGTTTAAGAAAACATTATATTTTACTTTTATTGTAAAGTTTATTACTATTGACCATGTGGGGTCAAGGGTGACTGTAATTAATTATGTTGAATATTTTATTAAGTTAATAAATAAAAGATGAGACAAATAATCTAAGGAGGATGTTGAATGAGTGTCCACTGACTCACTAAGAGGAATAGACTGGGGTGAGAGTAAACAGATACATGGCAGCATCCTCAACCACTTCTAGTTGTTGCAGGGGGAAACTTCCCTATTTTTGTGGTCATGTTCCCCAATAAAATGGAACAGAGCAGGTGGCTCATTAATTGAAAAAATGACCAAAAATATCTAGGCATGCATATATCTATCCATTAAATTCAGCAGGAGGCTATTCCATCATTACCTTGTGAAATTTCTAAAGTTGAGAGAGTGCACAAGAGATTTGATGAGGGGAAAGGCAGAAGTGGATTGAGTGATTAAGATTTTTTTTTTTCAGAACTAGTGCAGCTTGTTAGCTGAGTTCTTTACTGTTGAGGATAGAAGTATTGTTGTTAAGTAATTATGTGGAGATTGCAGGGGTTTTTTATCCCATTTCTTCACACAGTGCTTTCATCCTGGTGGATCAGTGGACAGGCTCAAGGGTCCTAAGACAAGTAGTTGAGCTATGTTCAGGAAAAGGTTGGGTGGAACGATCTCCTTGGGTTGTTTGTCTCCTCTACATGTTATCAGGTTCCATTGTGTTATCTTATTTATATTATGCAAGCAAAGTATTGGAATGAAAGTAGTCATGATTAGTTTTACTATTATTTCTTAAATACTTGCAGGTGCAAATAAACTGTTTAAGTCTGCATTTTATTCAAGAAGTTTACTAGTATATGTTTAAATAGAACAAATGAACCTAGAATTAGATAAGATGGATTAGTGAGTAAAATTCCTTTCTGTATTTTTCCACTCATCATAAGATGAATTACTCTAGTATAGAAGGTTAGTTTAGAGGTAAATAGGAATTATTATTACATAGATAAAATGAATTGAAATCTACTTAACTTTGAAAGCTTTTACTAATATATCAACTATTTACCATAACGATTCCTTTTCTAGGACTTATATTATTTTACAAAAACCATTGAGAACTTTTTACATTGAGTTTTTCATATCAAGCTTTTGTAACACAGTTATAAAAATAGGTGTATTATAATAAGATAAATACTACAGTAATACAATCTAATTATTTACTCTTGGTAAAGAAAACTCATACTTTATTCTAATGCTGTAAAACTGAAATTATAGCTATTGTTATTTTAGTTATATTGTAATAATTACTACAAGTTAAACATCAACTGTTTTCTTTTAAAACGTCTAGCACTGAAGTTTAAGTTGTTCAGTCAAATGATTGTTTTTGTTAGAATTGTAATACCTACTATATTATACAACCTGAATTAAATACCTTGTAAACCAAGCTGTAAATAACCAAAACAACTCTATTATTATAAAATGAAAAACTATTTTGATTTCAAAACCCTAAGTTGTTGATATAAAATTTTCTTATCCATTCCAAAATCTATCCGGAATCAAGATAGATTCTAACTCTTCCTTTTTAAAACAAACAAACTTAGATAATAAAACAATTGTTTATATAGAAAATCAGTAGTTAATCTTAAACCTAAATATCAAATTGTTCATTAAAATAAAACCCTAGGTTAACTCCCTTACGGAGCATATTACATAGCTAGAATAATAATAATGATTTGCTAATGGTTTTACCCATTTGCAGACTTATCATAATTAATTTTTATCATAAATAAAAATCTCTTTTTTTTTAACAAACATAATTCATTCTTGTAATTCTTGGTATACTTTGCAGATACAATCATGATGAAGGATAACCCCAGGTTGAAATCGAGGCTTACCCGAGTTTTCATGTCGTACCATTCAGTTCCAAAATAAATGCCTTCACATTCGACTGAGCATCGTCAAGTTTTTCACCTACAACAGCATATGCTTAAATCTGTTAGTTTTGGATTCGTTTTATTATATGAATAAAAGAAAATTAATTGAATAGAGGATTTAGAAAACATCTTACCAAAACTTTAACTTGTGGATGCCACAACAAAACTTGGAAAAACAAAACAGTGACAAAGAACCCGAACTCTGACCTGCTAACGCCATGATAACGTGAGTAAGCATTGCTTTAAATGATAAGCTTGAAGACCACAATAATGGCAGAGAACTGGAGAAACCAACTCACTACTTGTCATGACCAAGTCAAAGAATGACAAATGTTGCAAGAAACCCGAGAAGGCCGAGGCATGTCGGCCGCTCTCCCCTTCCAACTGAAAAAAACAAAAGAAGCCGAGCAGTATAAGGGAAAACTTTAAGAGCGTAGAGTTTAATGCCAAACCCTTCTTTAAGCGAGCGACCTCCACGTGGTTTCAACTAAGTTCGAAATCCTTTATTTCTTGATATAGTTTGGAACTGCTCATTAACCCTGCCATAAGTGTAATCACAACAATTTATGTTGTTAAAACTTTAATCAATGTTCTATATGCTTGGTGGTGATGTAATTAGGATATAGTTTATATGCCATTACATTTGTTTAATATTAAACATTCCTTTGGATGTATGTTAGGGTTTAACTAGGTTATAGTGTCATATATATATATATATATATATATATTATGTTTACATTTAAACAATCCCTTTTTATGCATGGTGGAGTTAGCTAGGTTATTTTGGATATGTATGCGTCATTTATATATTTGCTAACCCTGCATCATATACAAAGTAATACCATTACTTTGGTTAAAAATTTAACAAGTCATTTGGTATGTTAAAGCTTTGAGCTAGACTATAGTTTGGAAATATTTATGATTTGGTTATATGCCTAGGTTAGGTTTGTTTTAATTGTAGTTAGTATCTAACTACTAAATAAATAAAAATAATAATAATGATAATTCTAGGGCTTAAGGGAGTTCTAGAATTTACTTGATCATAGTTTAAACCAAATGGAAAGTATTGGGGTTTCTAACATCAAAGAAAACTAAAATCATGGTTATAAAGTAGATACCATCAATCTTATAATTATTGTTTAGAGCAAATGATCATACTAACAACTTCAATCTGCTACTTAGGGAGAATAATCTTGGCTATAGGCCTAGGAATTTATTACACTGCAATAATTTAGACAATAAACAAAGTTGAGGATCCTTCCTAACTTACTCGTTCAGTCTTCCGGCCTTAATTGTTTTACATCGTAAACATGAAAGTAAGTTTATACCTGAAAATCCTGTACAAATATCGAACCTGCATTAGCTTTGAAAAAGCTAAGTAAGCCTCGGGCTAACCTCAATCCCCTTTCAATAAGAAAAGAAAACAACCATCAGAAATATTACACATTCTTGAAAATAAACAATTAATATGAATTCAATAAGTTTAACTCATTGACTTTCAAGACTAAAAATCAATACAGATTGAGTATTGTTAGTGACATGTGTTTATAAATTAGTAAGTAATATTGTAGCATTTTAGTTACAGTTAACCAAGAGTATTAACTCCTAATTTTATGTTTTATGTTTGGTCTTTATAAACTATCTATTAATTAGACTAAAGTTAAATCATTAAACTAGCATTCTGGCTATGACTTAGCATTTATGATTACACGGAAAAACTTTAATTTTTTGTGAATTTTTGGGGTGTTACACCAAGGCACTGCAAGTGGGACTTGGTGGCATCAATGACAACCTGTGGGGCCACTGCAAGTCCATGTTGGCATCAACGATAATTTCGTCAACAGTGGCATCGACTCTTTCAAAGTCATAGTGTTTTGAATTCACTCCCGACTGGTAAGGTGTAGCACATGACTTATAGTCATCCATCTTGAATCATTTCAAGAGATCCAAGGCATATTTAGGTTGAGAAAGAAAGATATCATCATCCATTTGCAAAATTTGAATACCAAGAAAGAAATGCAAAAGACAAACATCAACCATTTCAAATGTATCTATAAGTTGTTTCTTCAAACCCAAAAGCAAGTTGAAAGTGTTTCTAGTTATGACTAGATCATCAACATGCAATGCTACAATCAAAGTATCACCATGAACGTAGTACATAGATACTATGATCATATTCACAACATTTGAATCCAAGAGTAACAAATAAATAGTCAATATTTTTGTACCAAGCACGAGGTGCTTGTTTCAAACCATACAACGACTTCTTTAGTCAACAAACAAGACTATAATCTATCATGAAGCCATGAGGTTAATCCATATAGATTTCTTAAGTCAAATATCCATGAATAAAAGCATGTTTAACATCCATTTAATGAAGATCCATCCAAAACGAGCAGCAAGGGAAAATACCAGTCGGACAATATTCATCTTTTCAACAAGAGAAAAGGTTTCAATGTAGGTGATGCATTCTTGCTGAGAAAAATCCCTTAGTGACCAAGCAACCCTTGTGGAATTCAACAACATTGTTGGAGGTAAACTCGGTATTATAAACCCATCGACACTTCACGACATTATTTCCTTACGGTCGAGGAACAAGGTCCCATGTATGATTATTCTTCAAGAAATCAATTTTTGCATTCATATCATTCTCTCATTCAGGTGCACCCTAAGCATTAGCATATGTATTAGGATCACAAGTGTGAAGAACACATGCCATTAGAGTAACATTGCCACTTTATTTTTGACAACTAGTTTTTCGACCAATGATATGATTTCTAGCATCTTATCCAGCAGATTCAATCGTCTTAACAACCTACCGAGGTAAAAGATTCATTGGTGATTCGGTTTGGCTATCATTATTCATGTGAATCAAGGAATTCAAATGTCCAACTTCAACAGTCATAGCAAACCGACTACTAGTTTACTCAAGAGCATAATTCATCGATCTAGTCGAAACTCCATAGATAGGTGTAGTCGATCTAGAATTTTTAAGGATTTCAAAAGGATCACTATTAAATAGACCATAAGAGGAATTCAATAGCTTATTACTTGAATCATTTTCATGAAAGATAACACTTCTACTTAAGATGATATATTGTTTGGCAGAATAAAAAATTATATATGCTTTCAACTCATCATATTATCCCATCATGATGCAAGCATGACTCTTTGATTCCAATTTCTTTATGTATTTATCACTGATATGCATCGAAGAAACACATCCAAAGGTTCTAATGTGTCCAACAGAGGGCTTCCTACCATTCCATTTTTTTTACTAGAGTCATGTCAATGATAGCTTGAGCGTACAAGGTTCAGGAGATAATTTGAGTAGTAAACAACTTCTACCCAAAAATTTGTCGAGAGATCTTTGATCCGCAGTAGGCATCAGGCCATTTCTACCAAAGTCCTATTCTTCCTCTCTGAGACACCATTTTGCTGAGGGGTGTGAGGGACATATCTCTACCCAAGAAATTCCATTTTGCAAGATATATTCTTTAAATTGTTGGCTCACAGGTTCACCACCATTGTCTAATCTAAAATACTTAATGGGTTTTCCACACTGTTTTTCTTCTAGTTCCCGAAATTCCTTGAATTTTTCAAAGACTTGACTCTTATTCTTCAAGAAATATACACATGTGAATCTAGATAAATCATCAATAAATTTAAAAATATACCCTTCCACCTGCTAATGAAGGTCTGTTCATGCAACAAAGATCAATATGGACAAGATACAATCGTCCTTGTGCACGTCGTGCTTTCCCTGAATCAAAGGGTGTCTAATGATACCTTCAAAGAATACAGCATTTACAAAATCCCTCAAGTGGAAAAATATTTGGAACACCAGTAACCATGTTGTGAGTCACTGTTATCTTCATACTTCAAAAGTTTAGATGACCAAGTTGTTCATGCCAATTTTGGCCCAGTCGTCCTGGAAACATTCATGGGAGGATCAAAGAACTTATAAAGTCCATATTTAGGATATAGAACCCCTGAAGCAATAGTTTCCCATGCAAGCCTCGTATTCTTTACAATAAAGTGAACCTACCAAAACTCAATAGTTCTCTTGTTATTCGTCAATTGGGAAACTGACAACAAGTTTTCAATCAAGCTTGGTACATGATAGACATTGGATATGCGACCATGTTGGCATTCAACATCACAATTTCTAGTGATAGTGAGAGTGTAATCATCAGTGACATAAATCTTCTCTTCATGAGCACCACTTAAAGAAGAGAATATAGAAGCATCATTTTCCATATGACGAGTACATCCAGAGCTGAATATCCATTTGGTCTGAGTGGTGGGAGAAAGTAATTCCTGGGAAGTCATGATAGAGAAGGTATAATTTTCAAGAGTTCGATTGGTCGACTATCCAATTGATGCACTATCCTCAAGGTGCTTGACCTTTCCATCTAAATCCTTCATCTTCTTCCAATAGTTCTTCTTGACATGTCCCACCTTTGCATAATACTGACAGATATTCTTCTTACAATCCTTCTTCATCAATGGTGACTCTTCAGTTTTCCCCTTTATATATTGGTCAATACATTCTAGTTTGTTATCTTGTTGACCACATTCTTTAAGGTTTTTCTTGACCTTCATTTTTAGCAAGGGAGCCTAGTTTTTGCTACCAATATTCCCTTCTTTAAGCAACTTTTGTTGATCCTTAATAAGAAAATCACAAAAAGTATCAAAGGTGAAATTCTTACCATCTTGCTTGGATGACATCCAATTGGTAGTAAAAGAGAAACAAAAGACATCGTGTGGTGTCTTCAATTTCATCAAAACCAACTCAATGAGTTGGTCATCCTTCTTGAGAAATTCCTTACCACATTTGCCCAATTTTAGTTGTGACTCCTTAGAAGATCCAAAAGTAATCGATGTTATCAAAGGAAATAGGTTCTAGAGAGATCATGTATTTCTCTATCTGTTTTACTTCACCTTCATTTATCTTGTTGAACAGAGTCTTTAGCTTGTTCCATATGGCATGAGGATAGTCAATCCCTCTTATATGAAAGTGACTCTCCTTCAAGATGTAGGTCATGATAACACCAATATATTTGTCCTTCTTAATGTTGAATGAAAACTTAGCATCGACATTCATCATATTAGAAATAGTAGTCTTCAAAATTCCACGGTTCTTTACTTTTCAACAAGGTATAATCTACGAGATGTAGAACAGTTGGTGGCGGGGTATGGTTAAGATGCCCCTAAGCTGGAAGGTCATCGGTTCTAATCCCGTCGGATACCAAAAATCCAACCATGTTAAGGGTTGGTGCGGTCCAGGCCGAGTGCGATCCCTGGGTGATTTTGACGGCTTAGATGCCCCTGGTTCGTGGCCACTCAGCCAATGGCAACCCTGCTAGTCAAGGGGGTTCCACCACTTTGCCAACAGACAAAAAAAACAAGGTATCCATATTTGTAGCTCGGGTTGCATAATTATGTCCATTGATAACAATAGGTTATACCTTGGAAGTCATCCTTATAATCTAACATATCTAATCAAATTTCAAGAAGAGGTATTAGTTGAGAAATCTTCACCCAGATTCAATGAACCCTATATCTAAAAGCACAATTTGTAGACAATCGAGCTAGGTCAGAAGAGAAAATCGAATAGAAACGAAAATCAGAGAAGGGAACAATATTCCAAGACAAAAGGTGATCTATAAAGACACCATTACAATACTTAATCATGGCACACCATGATTAGAACATCAAAATGTATAATGAGTATGAAATACATCTCAAATTTCGATCATTATAGCGGACACCCCATAGGGTCTCCCTTTTATTATTTCCATATCTAACCAACTTCTTGGAAGTGAGGAGGATCTAGTCCACAAATTTGGGTCATAGGTTCTAACTAATTCCATAGGATCTACAACATCCCAAAGTTTAGTCATTTTTGTAGTTGCACCTCCCATGGTCTTTTTGACCATTTAGTCATCTAACCAACCACCTATTCAGTAATTCCGTCAACCTTCCTAGTCGGGCCTCTAGTTGATTGCTCCGCTATTCACGTATTGTTTAACGACTGTTTGTTTCCAAAAGATCCATAGTTGTGATGAACCATCAAGACCTTAGGTTCTAACATATAATAAGCATAATGTAGTATATATGATTATGTGGTGTTAATTGGATGAAGCTCTAGTGTTTGACAAGAGAAATTTTATTGAACCCCATTCAACAATTAGCTAATGAAGAACCCCAATCAAAATTGGATCATGAAGAGAAAACATTTCACAAGTGTGATATGAACTCAATTGGGGGATTATAACTTCTCCTCTCTACCAAAATAATAAACAATATTTGGGTTATAACTCTTCATTATGCATTTTCTCTCTAAACCCTTCACTCACTCACTCTCTCTCTCACACACACATACCATGAGGTATTTATACAATCATCCAAACATTACTAAATGTATATTTCTATATACCTATTGTGTTGTTTTTGTAATAGTGTCATGTGCTTATTGCATTGGTATAAAAGGCACCAATTTGGATCATCCCATTACACACATTTTTTTGTTAATTCTACATCTTATGGGTTGTGAAATATGGATTCCACAAATTGTCACCATTATGGAATGCCATGACATGCACAACCAAATATCGGTCTAATTTTCTACATTATGTGTCCTTTTTATCTCATAAAGTATGAGTGCATGAGGAAAATTGGAAATAAATATCTTCTCTACCACAATTACCCAAGGAAAAAGGAAATTATTTTCTCACCATGTAGAGGAGATGGATGCAAAGAGAATAATAGAATAACATTAGAAGTAAATATTGAAATTGCACACATACTCCTCCCCTTAAGGTACTTCCAAGAGATAGTTACGGTGAATAAGATCGTAATTAAATGAATGGATTGTAATAAAACTAATGGGTACATTTCTTATCTATATTTTTAAGGCATTTTCCTCATAATTTGTGATCAATCCACACCTTTTGGCATCATATCTTCCCCAATTTAAGTGGAAAATGTTTCATCTCTTAACAATGATCCCTCAACAACATCTTCTAAGGAATAAGATGATCATCTCTCGGCAACGTCTTTTAAGGAATATTATGATTACCTCTCTTGAATATTTCTTAACGATGATGATGATATCTCCATTAAAAAACCTAACAATGGTCCAATAGACATAGTTTCCATTGAGTAGTTCCCCATACAAACATGTCAAAATACTATAGTGTTGATTGGTTATTATTAATGACACCCAAAATATTTCAAATCTTACAATATTTTGGCTTCTTGAATAATGGAGAGATAGTGGATTGGTTATTTCATAACTAGGGGAACCCATTATTTAACGGAGGTTCATTTTCCCAAGTTTGTCCCATAACATAATTTTTTTATCCCTTTTGAGAAAAAAGATACCTCCATCCTCACATATCCCTATATATCCTTGGAAGGCACCATCAAAGAAAACCCATGCCTTGAATTTAAAAATATTTGGTTTTGTAATGTGGTTGAGAAGATTTCTCTTTCGAGTTGTCTAAAGAGGGGATTTTTTGACCTCTGTTTTCGACTGGGTTTTACAAGTTTTTTGCCATGAATCTTCATGGAATTTTCAAAATGTTTTTTTTTTGTTGGCAAAGTGGTGGAGCCCCCCTGACTAGCAAGGTTGCCATTGGCTGAGTGTCCATGAACCAGGGGCATCTAAGCCGTCAAAATCACCCGGGGATCGCACCCGGCCTAGACCGCACCAACCCTTAACATGGTTGGATTTTAGGTATCCGACGGGATTAGAACCGGTGACCTTCCATCTTAGGGGGCGTCTTAACCATACCCCACCACCAACTGTTCTACATCTCGTGGATCGGAATTTTCAAAATGTTAAAAAACACTGCTAGATCTTATAGAGTGTCGGTATTGAGGGTTTTCGTGTCACCTGATTTCATTTCTGAGCTTAAAATTGCCCAACAAATAACAGAAAACATATTTTGTAAATTAAATTCACCGGATTCCGATAGAAAATAAGTCTGAAAGTCAAAAAGTCCCCTCCTTAAACGGCTCCTTTCTCTTTTATCATATACCTATTCACTTCATATTTATTAATTGATGACAAACCTGAAAAGAAGGAAGACCTTTTCCTTTAAAAAATGTGCACTTCTTTCTAGCCAAAGGGCCCATGAAATTACTAGAAGAAAATCTCTATACTCCTTGAATGCTTTGTTATTAAACCATGCTTTTATACATATAGTTAATGTGGCTTCATGTCATACCCCTTAACACTTGAAATTCAAAGCCACAAACCATACTTTCCATGAGAAGACATTGAAGTAGTAGTTTAGTGATATAACTATGTATATATATTAATTTTTTATATGCATTTAAGAGAATAATAAAACATTTATTCTCCTTGATTTTTTTTGCCAAAAAATGATGTCATCATACCATTTTGAAACTTTCAATAAAGCCGGTTAATGTGATGAGGCATTAAGATAATGAAAGTACAATGCATTTATTTATTTATTATTACTACATTACTAGGATGTCTAACCATGCCTCTCATATATGTGTCCTTCTTTTTAATTGGATTGGTTCTTCTTTAGATGAGGAATTAGTTTCCTGGTCAAACAACTAGGATTTCAAGGACTATCTAGCGTTTCATATCATATTTACTTGGGATGTATGGCTAGGCTTGGAATTTGGATACTTTTGAGGGTACCTTCATTCCTCCTATAGTTTTTGTCGAGAAAGGATTGGTTATTCTAAGACTATTCCCTCAATAGGTCAATATTGTCAAAGTAAGGAACATTGTGGATGAAGTAATTAACAGAGCACATCCTTGGCTTTATTTTGATGGTGTTGCTTAGGGGAATCCTCAAACGGGGATGTTGGAGGCATTATTTTTATTAATGACTATGTTTCGCATAAATTTGTTGTAGGCTTAGGTCACAACCCTAAAAATAGAGCAAAACTAGTGGCTCTTAAATTAGCTCTGATCTTGGCCATTCATAAGGGAGTGCAGTATTTGCAGGTTTTTTGTAATTCTAAGTTGGTTATAGATTGGATGAAGGATAGGAGGCCTCCAAAAAACATCATTTTTATACCAATTTATGAATAAATTCAAAGGATGAGGAACCAAATCCAAAATTTTGTTTTTGCTCGCATCTATAGGGGAAGGAATACTCAAGAATACCTCCTATCAAATTCTAACCTTTAATTAGAGGAGGGGTATTGGACAAGATGGGACAAGGATGAGCATGGCGAAGTGACCTTTGATCCAAACTTATAAATTTTCTAGTACTTGAAGCCACAACATTTTTTGTTGGTGATTTCCAGCCCCATAGAGGGTACAAGTACATGATTGGTTATAGTACCTTATCTTTTGCTGGTACAGTGGTTAGTATTCCTAAGTCAGGAATCTTATGGCACTTTTTCTGAGTTTTTATCTCCATGTGTAAGCGGAGGATAATTATACTTTTTTTGAAATTTTGTGGTGGTCATAGTTTATAAGCCACATGGACTAGTTCAATGTAAGATTTTCATATCTCTGCAAAATGAGATCTATTTTATAAATATATTGTGGTTTTTTTCCAAGGAAAAAAAAGTTAATGTGGCCAGAAAGTGGGTTGATGAGGCGAGAATGCAAGTTAACAAGGTGTATGAATATTTGACAATTTTCTGCTTCTATTTCATATTTTTAATTTATTTATCTAAACCCTGTGAAAAAAGTAGGATAGAGGCCACTAATACACTAATTTTACTTTGGCCACTCAAAATCACTTTTAGTTTTGGAAAATATATTGTTCTTTTATACTTGTATTTGATACTTTCCAGAGCACTTCTATTTAGTTTGAAGAGCACTTCTATTTATCAAAACAACAATCGATGAAATCCTCATTACCTATCAAAGATAGAGTAACATAGTAATCAAATATTGTATGATGCAAATGACTCGTATGTATAGCTCTATAACACCCCGAGTTGATAAACAAATTCTTGTCAAGAACTGTATTAGTTTTTTTCTTCTCAATGTGTTAAACGCACATTGAACGTATGCCTAAATTTTGCATGGTTCAACGGGTTTGACAATGAGCATGGCAGTTGTTAGATATTTGTCTTTGCTCCTTTTATGACTATTGTGTATGGTGGACACTTGTATATCCGTCTCACTAATTGTTTTGCCTCACTCCTTCAATCGTCTTGTGTGACAACACAGTTTGCCTCTTTTAGTTATAGTTTACCATTTGAAATGACTTTGAAAATGTAAGTTTTGTTAAAAAATTATTGCCCTCATATTCAAAGAGAGAATAAAAGAGAGAATCAAAGGGAAATTTCACAATGGAGGATGTCTTTCAACTCTTTTGGATGTTAATTAGGTGTTAGTTTCGGTAGTGAGTGTGAAATTTCATACGAAATAAGGTTCATATTTTGATAAAGTGTAAGCATATGAACATACAATCGGTTTCAACATTTTATGCACTTGAAAATGCCTGTCACATAAAGTTATTAGTGTTCCTTAACAAGGATAAAGATTACAATTATGTCACAAGATCTCACGAATAGGAAATGGATAATAAAATGGAGAAAGGTTCATTCCTTTATGAAGTGCATGAGATTCCAATAACATATCCATTCTATATTTATCAATATTTGTTTAAAAAAATTATTTCATCTTAGTTACACTTGACTTGTAGGAGCATAAGTCAATAAACACAATAGGTCTAAAATTGCAAATAATGAGTACAAAAATTCCAACATCTAGTTTTAAAAACATGATAATACCATGTAATTTTATAAGTAGCTATATATTTCTATCTCTCCACTCCATAAGTAAAATCCGTCATTATAAAAAAAACTACAAATCTAACCATTTATCCATCTTTAAAATACTTGTAAATTACCCATAATCACACATAATAATAGAAATAATAATTAAACATAACACATGCATATGATTAATAATAATGTAATAAATTTGTAAAAATTTACTTCTTTCATTTCACATTTTATTTTTCAACAATCCACCAAAAATAATTTCACACATTCTATCCCTTCACTCTATAAATAATTATTTATTATTTATTTAAAAATATTTTCTATAAATATAATCATTTATCCATCTTAAAATACTTTTAAGTTGCTTATGTATATATCATCACAAATATCTATGTATAATGTGACAATAATTTATCCATCTTTAGAATACGTTTAAATTACTTAGGTATGTAAGATCACTTATATTTATGTAAAATGTGATAATAAAGAAAATAATTAAACATAAAATTATCCCAATGCAATCTACAAATAAACATTTTTTCTATTAAATCTTTATTCCATTCCACTTTCTATGTTTCAACAATACTCATTAAATAATACTTTATTATGGACTATCGATTCTAACATTATAATTAAAGGTTTCACTACCGCAACTAAAACGTATAAGCAATAATTATTGATACCATCAATGGGAATCATTTATTATGGACTATCCATTCTAACATTATAATTAAAGGTTTCCCTACCACACCTAAAGCATATAACCAACAAGAGCCACGACGTGGCAATGTCCCCGCTATTGTTAATAGTTATTGCTATAAGACAAATAAATTTAAATATGAGAGTTAATTATTAAAAAAACTAAAACTTTGAACACACATTTACAAAACTCTTATAGTTAAATTTTTCAAAGGCTTCTAAGACTACACAAAGAATCAAGGGCTCTGAGAGAACCCTCAGAGAGAACCCTCCTCGCTTTACTGTAACCATGACCAGTATTAGCATGGAAATTAAAACAAGAATTACTGAATGTAAATAAAGGATAAACCTTATGATATAGTAGTTGTACCTGCGCAAAAGACTCCAAATAGTCAGTTTCGATATTCATCGTTTCTCTATGCAGACTCCAAACAGTCAGTTTCCATATCCATTGTTTCTCTTATCAAAGAAAGGAAAAAGACTGAAAACCTTAGCCTAGTACTCCTCAATCTTACATGAAGAGTCCGACCAAATGAAAAATGGCTAGGAAGAATCAGCATTAAGAATTCTCTGTTCTAAACTAATTACTGCATTTTAAAAGGATCCAGATCGTTGAATTCGCGATTTAAACACTCCTCCTATGCCGGATTCCGGCGGGTTGATTTGGTTTAAGGTATACACTCCTCCGTCTTGATGTTTCCCAAAGAGGCAATGGACAGATGGCTGAAAAAAGTTCCAAGTGGAGTATAATAGCAATCCAGATGTCTATTGCCTCATCTACCCAAAGTTAATGATGGAGGATTGTCTACGCGGGGGAGATTATGTAAATATACTGTGTGCCAAAGCCCAAGGACCAGCTCAATAAATTTGAGGTACATGTATGCCACGCATATAGCCGTTGGTTTTGGATATTTAAGGAAAATTAAAGTTCATGATCTAATACATTATTTACCTCATAAAATATGATTATAAGATCGTGTCACCTGTCGATCGTCCTCCGTAGTAGCGAGGGGCTCGAGACAATCATCCTCAACGAGGAGTTGAAATTCAAGAAGTATAATCCTGAGTATATGCCATGGACCCAAGACTCAGGCAAGCATCAGGGGAGCCTCACTATGCTCTTTTTCACTAGACTGTATCAATTAAGGCAGCAGTCTGTAAGTTATATTAGACTTTTGACCTTGCTACCCCTTCACCCACGGTAGAAAGGAGGGGTAAGGTAAGTTTGGATCATGTAATCTGGTGCTTCTAAGATCATGTCATAGGTTTAATTGTGCAAATTGTTCATGATTGATGGTGTCAACAGAACAACTCATTAACATGGCACATGATACACGCATCCATTTTATTCATGTGGCAAAGTGATACCCGCATGGAGTTAGCGTCTTGGGTTCCTCCCTCTATCGTCAAAGCAAGCCAGCTCCGTAAAGTTAATCGTCCACACAGAAAGAAAACGCGACGCTTTGCTTATGTAAGGTTTATACCCCCTAGCAGGGGAGCCAGGTGGGAGAATGAATTAAACCGAACGAACCGCAGCAGACCTGATATCTTCAATCTTGCTAATTGTACATATCTCGATTGCTGCCCGACTCTTTATACCTCCTTAGATCTCTTCTCTCTATACCTACTAATATATGATCTCTACCTCGATCTATACCTCCTCGACCTTGCCACCTACCTAGTGATATATAGAGATTTCCGCCTGCTTGAGCCTAGAGCTTACTGTCCGCCCAGTAAGGATGGCAACCGCCCAGGAATTACACGTCCGGTCCCACCTATATGGCACTAAAACTGAAATACACCCGGGGATGGAGCCGATCATAGTCAAAAAAAAGCTCGTCTTTAATACGTACTCTACCATAAACTCTTTGATGACATTGTGATACAAGGGATAATCGATCTTTCAGTGCTATTGTGATCAACTGGTGTTGTTCGTTAATGAAAGTTGATGAATAGAACTCAATGAAACTCAAGCCTCGAACTAAAGTTAGCTGCAATTATCGATGAGACTCCTAAAACTGCAGTACTACCAGAAACATGCATGCATTATTATTATGATAAGCTTATTCTTTATCTTGTTAATTGATGTACAGCGTGATGCAGCAAAAGAAACTGCCAAGAAATAGTTTCTATAATAATTTGACCGATTTTATGATGTTATACCTTAGTAACGAACACTCCTCTGTGGCTCACGTTTGGTTTTGGTACAAGCTCAGAGAAATATTTTGTGTACAATTGATAACAAGGACCTCTAGGATCTGAGGTCTACTATTATGACATCGAATCGTTCATTTTTGTTCTCCAGCTCAGCCCTGCGTTGAAGAATTTCCATTAAAGCTTTAAACATTAGCTGGAACTCAAAAAGTATAAAGTATAGTTTTGAAAAAAAGGAGCATTAAAAATTCTTTACCTAGCATCATTGATAATGAGCTCAAGGCGAGAAAGGGAGAACGCTTCTCTGTTCACACGAAGGTATTTGCTAGAAAAATCAACAACATCCTCCAAGCAAAGTTCAAAATAAAAGCAATAAAACCATAAATTAATGCAGACGCTCTGTTAGATACAAAATATAGCATGTACTTATCCTGTATATTTAAATAGCTACCTATAGTCTAGTTAGAAATAAAATATTGCTAATTACACTTATATTACTTTGGCAACACTTTACTATCAGTGTAACTACATAGAAATCTGCATGTCAAGAGGCATTCAGTATTTTACTGAGACAAGTCATCAGCATAGACATAACTGATATTTAACTAGTAGATCTTTCCAGGTAGCCATAGTATTGAGGATCAGACAGCGTCCTCTGCAATTCCAAGTCCCTGTGGAACCCGTTGATAAAAATATCTGCAGCGTTGTCAACATCTTGTTCAGAAATAACCTCTGCTTCTTTCTTCTCAGACGTTACTGTTGCCGAATCCAAGGAACCGGAGCCAGAAACTGCTCGAAGGGGCTCATGTCCCACTGGCTTCACCATGGACTTCGATTTCTTCTGGCGTCTGTTCTTTTCTTCTGATCTACCACCACATATGAATAACCAATTTTCACAAAATTGTTCTTTAGCTCAAATGTATAATTCAAATTCTGGTTAGCCCAGTTGAATAAAATGGGTATGTGAAATTTCCATTTAGACTATGTGAATGAAAGACAGAATGGAGCTTCTGCATTACTCCATACATAGCAGAGGTATAATGAAATTCCTCCCTCATCCCAAATGAATAACATAGATTTCAATGAAAGTCCTCCATTAGTTCAAGTGATAGCAGACGTTTAGTGATATATACAAGATGAAATCGGTCGTGTTCACAATTCAGATCAAAACAACTCGGATCAATTATATACAATCTACTCAAAGACATTGGTCTGCATATTCTCTTCTCTACCTGTATACAAAATATTTTTTTTGGCTAATATATATAAAAACAACCTGTACTTTCAAATGATTGCCTGAGCTATGAATTGTAATTTTTTCTGAAAATTTATCCAAATAAGCGGAGAAATTGTGATTTTTTTCTAAAAAGTAAACATATAAGAGAATTATTTTTCAAATATTTTAAAAAATAAATATTGCCCTCCATATGAAGAGGAAAATTAAAATTACTAATCGCTGAAACATTAATATATTAAAATTACCAGCAAAAGGTGATCATCAAAACGTTTATACCAGAATATTGGTAATGCAAAATTGTATCCACTTTTCATGAGTGGCGGATCGAATTTCAATTTTCAAATTGGTCGATTTAAAACAGGATCCAGAGGATTTAATCCTGTTTAACCTCTATATGAGGACGACACGCCTGGTCCGGAGATAATGCGGGTTCAGAGTAATCGGCAGACCTTACTCGTGACCAAATATGAAAATTTGTCGTTTCAGAATAATGAATTCCATCCCAGCTGACATATTTCATGGGATCCTTGCATGCCCCAACTGTAACAACGCTCCCGTTAACTACGCCCTTTTCAGCGCACCGCAATTTATCATAATAATTGTACGGTAAACCGCCATATCCACAGCAGGCTGCCAGCGGGTGTTCAAATCATGTCCGCACCAAGAAGGGAAAAAAAACAAAGAATAATTTATAACTGGGCGCATAAATAAAGAGAAAATTTATGCTTTTTCTTTAATCTGTGTACCATATTCAGATGCATTTGCGATGAGAGCGTATTTGATGGAGTAAATGTCCACATAAACAATGGTGGCATCCGAGAACTTTGTTCTGAGCTGTTGGCACACATTTTTCAGTTGAAGATTAAAAGTTTGACAGGCTCTGTTATAAGCTACAGCACAGCCATGCTCATCAAGTTCCGATAAATTGCTTCGAATATCCGCAAGGGTTCGCGGCAAACATCCCAGAGGTCCCGTATTGTGAACTATGAAACTTCAACCCCTTGCTGGTACAAATTTTGCAAATAATAACATTACAAACTTCCATAAACTAGGGCTTTAAGTCTAAGATTCCATTGGCGAAGAGAACTCTCTCTTGTAGTAGTCACCTTTAGTTGAGATGTGAATTCGTTAATAATACCTTCAATTGAGATGTTAATTCGTTAATAATCTGGGGAATGACCAGGGTATTTATCTGGCTCTCTGTGAGATTCGAACTGAAAGCGTGCGAGATATCGTTCTGGCCGACGTCCATGGTGTAAAGAGCCTTATCGAAGACATCAAGCTGTGGGAGGTTGACCCTAGCCGGGCCTCCTTTCAAAAATAACATAACCAGCATTTACAGTTTAGATAGAATTGTAACATTCATAAATTTGAAAGTATACTGAAAATATAATGTGAATTTTAAAAATTTAAAGGAATGGAAAAAAAATTATACCAATCTCAACACTTTTGCAAGTTACAATTGCAAATTTTTGACAAAATTCCTTTAAAAAGATAGAATTCTGACAAAATTCCTTAAAAATAGATCGACTTCCCCCCAAAAAAAATAGTTTAGTTCAAGGATTTCATATATTCTCGATACAGACTCAAAGAAAAACCGTCAATTAGAAAAAGCTATGCTGATGAAAAATGGAAATAGAGATGAAAAGATTGCCTTCAGAAAATATGTCCACAACCCGAGCTCTGAATCTGATAAACTGATTTACTTGAACAGGCAAAGGGAAAGTAGTGGCCATTTGATTAACGGTGGAACCAGCACATGCAAAGTTCGATCCATGCCTAAAGTCGGAGCCCACCGATACCAAATACGGGCTCAGTAATGTCAGATTCATTGCGTTGCCTATAATTCATTCATTAACAAACAATCACAGTCTAGACTTTCAAATCCGTGAGATCAAGAAACTAGCCAAAAACCTATAAAACGTTCACGCACATAAAAAAATCAATAACCAGGCGGCCATTGCAGTATCTCCCAGTGGGTTTGTTAAAGAAAGTTTCCCCGTTTGGCAGGAGAGAATGCAGCCCCAGGCCTGCTAGAAGACCGCCTGTGTCTGAGTTCGAGTCTCCAAAGTTGAAAATTGCAGTGAAATTACAAGATCCGGGTCTCGAATCTGCCGCAATGAATATTGATGAAGCTCCTTTGGATATAAAATCGAAGCTTCCTACAAGCGCAAGCAAGGGCACCACCACGAAAAACGTTTTGGACAGCATAATGCCTCGAATCGATACTCTGCTACCGCTGCCTAGAAATGCAAATTGTACAAAGAAATACAATGAATGGATGATGAATCTGACGTTGCCTGGCTGGCTATTTGTCTGTATATGCCGCTGTCCTCCACTACTCTTGTCGCCACATTCAAAAGAAAGACTCCATTACCAAGCATTTAACTCAAATTTGTCAGGAAGGAACCGAGCATTTATATCCATAAATGTACTTGTATAGACTGGCAGAATGTCATTAAAGTACAAATACAGGGCAAAAGCTATCCATTGAGCTGCAGATCATTTAATGCCACTGCAGTAGGTTTGTTGACCGTTGGATCTAGAGCAGCTCAAGCAGCTCAAAATCCAACGATCATCAAGCTTGCTGCAGCTGCATTAAATGCTCTGCAGCTCAATGAATAGCTCTTGCCCAAATACAGGGCCCAAAAATAGACCTGGATGCAATGGTTGCAGATGGCGCATGTAATTCCGAGCAAGTCTTAGTAGGTGACAAAGATGGCAGAACAATCAGAGCATTGGACATAACAATGCGAAAAAGGAAAAGTTGTTAACTGTGCGTTATGTTGCAAGCATAGACACATATGTATGATTATGAAAAAACTAAGTTAATGCTGCTGACGTTAGCCGGCCGAGTCTTGAGACACAAAGTCCCACGCCTACGTCACCTATATAAACCAGTAAAAAGCAAGATAAATCAATATTTAAATAATTCCCCAAAAAAAATTAATACAAACTATAGGAAAAATTATATGATTTTTTTAAGATGCAACAAATTACTTCAAATAATCGCCTTGAGCGATTCATATATATCCCCTCGGGCGGGGACATATTAATTATTGATACCATTAATGGGAATCCTTTACTTAACTTATGATGGACTATCTATTCCAATGCTATATTTAAATGTTTCACTGCAACTAAAACGTATAAACAATAATAATTGATACCCACAACTACAACTAAAATATATAAATAGTAATAATTGATACTTTCAAAGAAAACATATAAATAACAATATTTGATATAGTTAAAGGTTTTATTTCTATAACTATAACATATAAACAATAATAAGTGATACTCCAAGTAAACATATAAACAATAATAATGGATACCCATTCATGGGAATCCTTTAAAAAAGATTATTACAATCTTATATCATTTTTCAATAATCTATCTTCAACTAGAATGAATTTAAAATAGTTCACTTATTTTATTATAATTTCTTATTCCTTAGGAACGACATATTCTATGTCGTTACAAGATACTTTACTTGAGACATAGTTTAAGATGAACTTATAATATGATTACAAAGTCTTTCATTTAAGACATAATGAAACTTTGATTATTATAATTGAAATGTAACTAGTATAGATTTATCTTAAAAGATGATTTACTAAGGATTGAATCTTTTTAGGTGTAAGTATCGAATAGAAACGTTGAAGAAGTATGTAACGCAATGTTTATGGTTTTAATTTATCTAATTTATGTAGATTTAAATTTAATTTGAGCCAATATGTGCAATTTTATAATATTTTATTATTGCGCTGAAGAAGTGTATTCTCAAGCCCAGTAGGGGTAGATGTGTAACTCCTATGCTCATCCTACAGCTGGCACGTGTCTTTTAAAAAAATAATAATGAAATATTATAAATAATAATAAAATAACAGGCTGGCTCAAATAAGATTCAAAACATTTAAAACCTAAACACGAGTTAGATAAATTAAAAGGATTCCTCAAGGTTTACACTCTAAAAAGGGGTTTGCAGCTCGAGAGATTTGATCCCTCTAGGCACTTGGTAGATCCCCTTTTAAGATGGATCTATGCTGGTTTTATATAAAAGATACTTGTCACCTCTAAGATGAGCATGGAAGGAGTTACACATCAACTCTCTCCTACTGGGATGTAGAATTCGCTCTTCAGCGCAACAAATTTAAATCAATATTTAATAAATCTTGAACCAATTTTATATATATTAATTTTTTTCTTTTAATAAAAAAATATAATTTAGTCTCCACACAAATATATTACAAAACTACTCAATATTAAATATGCAAAAACAATTCTAAATTGTTGGAAAGCAATGGTAGGAGCTTTTGACCAATTGGATAGTATGGAAGATAGGGAACGGAGCCAAGGTAAGAATTGGTGAGGACTCATGCCTTGGTGTTGGGGATAATTTCAAGATATCAAATAATCCAAAGCGTTTTTTATATGCAACCAACATTTTCAAGTTGGCAGACGCGAAAGCACAATCTCCTTTACTGGGGGGGTGTAATTGAATGGAAGTCGGTTGAGTCCTTGGCCTGCAAGGAAACAAGGTCGAAGAATGGAATGAGTATATAAATAATATATGTTCCAACTCCATCTAGTCAAATGATGAGGAAGAAGAGATTCCCTCTATTGGTCCAAATGCTCGTTAGGAATCTTTACTGCGAAAATTGGGATATTTTAATTTAGTAGAATCTCGCTTTCCAAGAGAATAGAAATTGTGGTGGAAATTTTCCTAGAAGCATCAGAGTCCTCTAAAATGAAAAATAGTCCTTTGTCTTGCTCTTAATAATAAACTTCTCACCCATGATAATGGCTTAAAAAGGGGTTCAGTAGGCCCAAACTGATGTGCTCTATGTTAGCTTAATGAGGAGTCTTTATCTCATATATTTATTCATTGTGTGTAATCTCTCGGTTTTGACCCCGTTACATTAGATGTATATGATGTGTATATTGTAAACGATAATGGTGTGGAGCTAAAGGCCAAGGCCCCACTATTGATCAGCTATGCTATGTTTTGGGATTTAATTTGTCGTCGATTGTATATCGGGGCATGCGGCATATATTATGTTGGCCATCATGTAAATATGCATCTATAATTAAAATAAACACAACTAGCTACGGTCGCGGCAACTAAATCGAAAGGGGCATGATTTTCACAAGGATAAGGTGTGGGGAAAATTGTTAAACCTTGGGCCATTTAGGGAATACCCATGTGTCTTCTCCCCTTATTTTTATTCCAACCACCTTCATTGAATAATGGCTGCTGGTGGTTGAGGTAGTTAATGGATTTGGGGAGTGGGGTGGCAGGATTGTCAGTCCTCACCCACACGCACACTCTACCCACGATTTTTCTACTCATCCCCTCACGCAGACACTTCTTCCCCCCCCCACTTGAGTTGCAAAAACACCCAGGCACTGCAATTTCGCGTCCTCCCTGTAGCTGTTCACCTTCACGCACTTCCAATGGTCTGCTCATTGTCTTCATGCACAGGAATTTTTCCTGTTTTTTACCCACGTGGTTTTTCTTCTGCGGATTGGTGAATAATGCGGTTGAATCCTTTCCTCACGGGCTGATTCGTGGGGTCTGCATTGTTTGTTGTTCACGCACAGGTCGGGAGACGGTAGTTTATTTCCCAGCGTGGTCTGTGTATTTTTTTTCCAGTGATTTTGTTGCCCAGGACGGGCTATGATTTTTCCCCTGTTGGAGTTGTGTTGCTGCTGTGTTTGGGACTGTTGTAAATTCTCCTGAGAGTCATTTTGGCCACGATAGGGCCAAGAATGACTCATAATTCGTTTTCCCTGTCTAAGCTGTGACAGCTGACTTAATTGCTTGTGTGCAATGGTTGGTCTTCAGACTGTATTGGGAGCAGGGATGGGGGCTTAGTTTTGCTTGATAAACCTGGTGGCTAGAAACCACACAGACAGAGCTAGAGGGATGGCCTTCTTCTCCATCACCCCTGAATAGCACTGGAAGGGAATGCAGGGCCTGAGGGATTGTTTAGCAGAGAAGGGACTGATTCCTTGTGTTGGGTGTGTTTGGGTGTCTTAGAGGTCAGGCTAGTTCTGGTGTAGGTGTTCTTGGCTCTATAATGAGCTCACCAGCTTAGCATTGAGCCTTTCCCCAACTCCTTGATGGCCTAATAAACCCAACTGTGTTGGCTTAGCTGTGTTTGGTATATCCTTGGCTATGTGTAAGCATGCTTGTTCCCTTATTCCTTGGAGAATCATGCCCAGCTCGGGGGTGGCAGCATTGCTGAGAGATTAAGGAGCACGCTGGCCTATGGTTGGGTGGAACGTTGCAGCGACGTAGCTGGTTGCGGATCGAGTTCTTCATAAGATAAGTGATCTTGTGCATTTTACTTCTGTAACTATCTTTTATGTTAATGATATGATGAACATGATAAATGCATGCATGACTGAATGCTGTTGGTTCTGCTGTGTATGATGAGTAACTGCATATGTGCATGTTTTTGGTTCAAAATCTTTGTTAAGCATTCTGTTTCAGTAATTTTCATGTATGCATATGTTCATGGGGCTCTTAGCCCGTGTGTTCGAAGCTTGTAGTCGCGTCGTCCTTGCCGGTCGGAGGCATGGGAACGTGACAGTATGGTATCAGAGCAATGTTGACAACAATGGGCCTCTATGGGCCAAGAAGAAGCAACTGGTAGAAGTTGTATTTCATTCTGCCCAGCAGAAGTCATGATATGAATGACTGTAAAATTGAGAAAATTTGGCTAAGTATGGAACGGTCGGACCACTAGCGGAAAGATTTCCGCCGTTGCGCAGGAGTTAGAAGTCTCCCATCCGCCGTTGCGGAAGCCAAAGCCATTTGGCTTCCGATGTGTAAAGGCCGCCGACGTCCGAAGTGAAAATTTTGTAAGTAAACAGTCACCAGTCGGAAGAGAAATCGTCTTGTGAGCCGCCGTTGCGGAAGCAAAAGCAACAAGTCTTCCGATGGGGAAAGTCCTCCGATCGCCGACACGTCAAAAAGGTTGAGGCTCGAAGTTGGTTCGTTGATCGGAAGAAGTTAAGGTTTGGCGAGCCGCCGTTGCGGAAGCCAAAGCCATTTGGCTTCCAATGTCAGGAGACCACCGACAGCCGACGCGGTCCAAGAAGGACAAATTTTCAAATTTGTCTAAGTGATGAAATTGTCGGAAGAAAAAGCAGTTTCCAGTCCGCCGTTACGAAAGCCAAATCCATTTGGCTTCCGATGTTGAAGGACTTCCGATGTTGCGGAAGAGAAAGCGGCTGACGTTCCGCCGTTGCGGATGGAGAAACGATTCGACGACCGACAAAAAAGTCATCCGATTGCCGACAGTGCAGAAGAAAAATCACGGAAATTTTCTAAGTGTCCGCAGCTGGTCGGAAGGAGTTTTCCTTTGGCGGGCCGCCGTTGCGGAAGCCAAAGTCATTTGGCTTCCGATGTGGAAGGACCACCGACTCATTGTGGAAGTGTTGACGGTTTCCCCGTCCGCCGTTGCGGAAGCCAAAGTCATTTGGCTTCCGATGTAAACGGCCGTCGATCAGAAGATGAAACGGTTTGCAAGTCCGCCGTTGCGGAAGCCAAAGCCATTTGGCTTCCGATATGGAAAGACAGCCGACGCCGCAAGAGGAAGTGTGCTGATCGGAGGAGGAAGGGATAGAGTGTCCGCCGTTGCGAAAGCGGAAGCATTAAAACGTCCGATGTGGAAAGACATCCGACAGCCGATGGGAAGGAAAGGAAAAATTCTAAGTTTTTTCCATGGGATTTCTCAGCAGATTTCGATTGTTTTCAGAGGGATTTTTCAGCTGTTTTTCAGTGAAATTTCAGGGCTAAAAAGGAGAAAAGAGGCAGTGATCTTATGCGCCAAATTGCGTGAAAACCAATGATTTACAACAACAAAAAATCCACAAGGGGGCAAGCCCCCTTGACCCCCGTTGTCCCCTTCAGACAGCCATTCCTTGATGAAGAAAATTTTGTGTGTTTGGGCATTTGTAATTTTATGATTATTCCAAGAGAAGGTAAGTAATGTTGATTTGTATCAATGGATGCATCTAACAATTGTGTTATTAACACATTTGCAGAATTATAGTCACCTTCAAGAGAAGTATTCCAGGTAGTGCAGTTTGGTAAGTAAGGGGTGGTTCAGTATGAGAACCCATGACGGATATGATGCTCAGCATTCCTATGAGCAAGCAGAAGATGCCATGGGAGAAAATGTCCGTAATAGAAATGACGACATAGAGTCTAATGGAAGGAGATTCCGAGAGACACCGTCAGATGTTGCAGCCACTATGAGAAGCTTAATTAAAGCCCAGGAGGAGCAGCATCAGTCAAATGCTGCTATGCTACAAAGTTTGACAGACTTGCAAAGGAAGATAGACTCTGGACGAGGTACAGCAAGACCAGAAGGCAGTAAGAGCAATACTAGGAGAAGGAGAAGAACTTCTAGTGGAATATCTGATTCTGAAGAATCCAGCGGGGATTCTAGTTCTTCTTCTCATAAAAGAAAAAGAAAGAGGCACCATAGGGATCGCACTTGAGATGAATTTAAGAAAGCTAAACCTCCTACATTTGATGGTGAGGTGAGGACTGGACAAGAGGCTGAAGCTTGGCTTCTTGGCATAAAGAAGTACTTTCAAGTGCATGACTATTCAGGAAACATGAAGGCAAGAGTTGCCATATTCAATCTGAATGGAAGGGCATCCATTTGGTGGGAACACTTCAAGCAAGTAAAGAGGATCAGTGAAAGGAGACTTAAGTGGAAACAGTTCAAGAAGTATTTCAAGCAGAAATACCTCTCTGACAGGTATTATGATGACAAGATTAAGGAATTCCATGATTTGAGGTTGGGACAGCAGACCATGGAAGAGTATGCAAATAAGTTCTTGGAGCTGTTGAGGTATGTACGGTACATCCGAGATGAAAAAGTGAAGGTCCAGCATTTTCTAAGTGGATTACCTCAGTTTTACAAAGATAGAATTGAGTTTTATGAACCTAGAACTCTTGAAGAAGCAATAAGGAAAGCTAAGTATTGTTATGAGCAAAGCAAAGGTAAGCCAGATTACCATAAGGCATGGAAAGATAAGAAGAATGAGAAGTTTGACCAAAGGAAGAAAGGTTTCAAACCTTCTAATTTCCGGAATCAACAAAAGCAGCCATCTCAAGCTGCGAGTAAGCCAGTTGGAATGACCGGAGAAAAGCCTAAAGATCCACAACAAAATAGAGGACCACTCCAATGTTGGAAATGTGGAGGACCCCACATGCGCAGGAATTGTCCACTTGAGAATGAGAATGCAAGGCCAGCTTATAACATTCAAGAAGCAGAAACAATGGGTCAAGCAGCAAGGGCAGTCCCTAGGATTTATGCAGCACTGGAGGACCGCCAAGCAGATCACCAGTCAGCTGTGGTTGAAGTAGCAGGTAATATTGTTGAGCAATCTGTTTCTATTTTGATTGACCCTGGTTCTACGCACAGTTACATTACTCCTAGAGTAGTGGAGATTTGTGCTTTTAAGAAAGTAAAGCATAGGAAGTCTTGGTTAGTTCAGCTAGCTACTGGAACTAAGAGAAAGGTCAGTGAAGTGGTAGAGAAATGTCCATTGGTCATGAATGGATTGGTCACGTGTGTAGATATGAATGTTCTACCGCTTGGTTCCTATGATGTTCTCATTGGAATGGATTAGTTAGAAGCTCACGGGGTGAAGCTTGATTGCTATAATAAGACTTTTGAATGCATGAATGAAGAAGGGAACCTAGTAGTTGTGAAGGGTATTCCAAAGGTGATATCAGTACAGCAAATTTCAGCTATGCAGTTAAAGAAGTTTTGTAGGAAGGGTTGCCAGTTGTATGCAGCTCAGATTTTGGAGGCATCGGGAGATGAAGCTCCTAGGTTGGAGGACTATCAGGTGTTGCAGGAATTCAGGGATGTGTTTCCTGATGAGATTCCAGGGCTTCCTCCAAAGTGGGACATTGACTTCACAATTGAACTTGTGCCAGGAGCAGCACCAGTGTCCAAGACACCCTATAGGATGAGTATACCGGAGATGCTAGAATTGAAGATGCAACTGCAAGAGTTGTTGGAAAAGAAGTATATCCGACCGAGTGTATCTCCTTGGGGAGCACCGGTTCTGTTTGTAAAGAAGAAAGATGGTACACTCAGGTTATGTATTGATTACAGACAATTGAACAAGGTTACTGTAAAGAATAAATATCCTTTGCCTAGGATTGATGACCTCTTCGATCAAATGAGAGGAGCAAAGGTATTTTCCAAGATTGACTTGAGGTCTGGTTACCATCAGGTAAGGATCAAGGATGAAGACATTCATAAGACAGCCTTCAGGACAAGGTATAGGCATTATGAGTTTGTAGTGGTACCATTTGGTCTCACAAATGCACCAGCTACATTTATGTGCCTTATGAATAGTGTCTTCAGCAGGTATTTGGACAAGTTTGTTCTTTTTTTCCTTGATGACATTCTTGTTTATTCTAAGAATGAGGAAGAGCATGAAGAGCATTTGAGATTGACATTGAATTTGCTTAGGGAGCATCAGCTGTATGCAAAGCTGAGCAAGTGTGACTTCTATAGAGATAGAATTCAGTACTTGGGTCACATTATTTCAGAGGACGGTATATCTGTGGACCCTGAAAAGATTGAAGCCATTATGAATTGGCCTACTCCAAGAAATGTGACAGATGTAAGATCTTTTATGGGACTTGCAGGATACTACAGGAGATTCATTAAGGGATTCTCCAAAGTTGCACATGCCATCACCTCTTTGCAAAAGAAGGGGATGAAGTTTGAATGGACATCGAGGTGTGAAGAAAGCTTCCAGAGGCTAAAGATTCTTCTCACCAATGCACCAGTATTGAAGGTTGCAGATCCAGAAAAAGATTTTGTGGTATGTACTGATGCATGTGGACAAGGGCTTGGAGGAGTCCTTATGCAAGACAACCATGTGATATGTTATGAGTCAAGAAAGCTGAAGGAACATGAGAAGAACTATGCCACTCATGATCTAGAACTTGCAGCCATAGTACATGCTCTCAAGATGTGGAGACATTACTTGATGGGCAGGAGATTTGAGCTCAGAACAGATCATTGTGGACTGAAGAATTTGTTTGATCAGCCTACCCTGAATGCCAGGCAAGCAAGATGGCTGGAGTTTTTATGTGAGTTTGATTTTGAAATCAAGCACATAAAGGGAAAAGAGAATAAGGTAGCTGGTGCGCTCAGCAAAAAGGTGCAGGAAATGCATGTGGCATCTCTTAGTAATTGCCAATCAGATTTGAGGCAGCAGATTGTTGATCATGTTGCTGGAGATGAATTGTATGAGCAGGTAAAAGACAAGTTGCAGCAGCAAAGTCTTGAGAAGAGGTATGAGGGATATAAATTGGGAGGAGATGGGCTTCTCACTCATAAAGGCAGAATTTATATTCCGAATGTAGCAGATTTGAGGAGAGTTGTCATGGATGAAATCCATCAAGCTCCGTATTCTAGTCACCCAGGATATCAGAAGACAATTGCTACAGCTAGAAAGCAGTACTTTTGGCCAGGTATGAAAAAAGACATGGCTGAGTACATTTCAAGGTGTATGAAGTGTCAACAGGTAAAGGTTGAACATCAACATCCAGCAGGTTTGTTGCAGCCTTTGCCAGTTCCGGAATGGAAATGGGAAGTTATTTCCATGGATTTTATTGCAATATTGCCGATGACTTGGAGACAACATAATTCTATTATGGTTGTGGTAGACAAGTTGACTAAGGCTGCACATTTTATACCAGTTAAGTCTACATATGAGACAGGCGACATTGCAAAGATCTTCATGAAGGAGATATTCAAATTGCATGGATTTTCGAAGGCAATAGTCTCTGACCGGGATGTCAAGTTCACTTCCAACTTTTGGAAGGGGTTGTTTGCATATTTGGGTACAAAGCTAAACTTCGGCACTGCATACCATCCTCAGACAGATGGGCAGACAGAGAGAGTTAATCTGGTGCTTGAAGACATGCTTCGCATGTACGTAATGGACAAACCAACCAAGTGGGAAGATTACTTACACTTGGTAGAGTTTGCTTATAACAATGGACATCAAGCATCCTTGGGGATGAGTCCATATGAAGCTTTGTATGGAAGAAGGTGTAGAACACCAGTGACTTGGGATAACCCAGTGAATAGGATTGTGCTTGGACCAGAGTTGCTCAAGGAAATGGAGGAAGAGGTTGTAAAGATCAGACAGAAGCTGAAAGTAGCACAGGACAGACAGAAAGCTATGCAGATAAGCATAGGGTGAACAGGGAGTTCAGTATTGGGGATCATCTTTACCTCAGACTGAGGGCAAGGAAGAGTTCCTTGAAACATAGAAGTTGTGCCAAGTTGTCACCAAGATATTGTGGGCCGTTTGAAGTGCTTGAAAGAATAGGGCCAGTTGCATATAGAATTGCATTGCCTGCTAGCACTAGAGCTCATGATGTTTTTCATGTTTCTTTGCTTAAAAGGTATGTACATGATCCTAACCATGTGATAAATTCGGATGTGATTCAGGTGGAACCCGAGGGAGAGTTCCGAATCGAGCCAATGTGCATCCTCGACAGGAAGGCCACCATGCTCCGGAACCGAGCCATAGGGCAGGTAAAGGTGCAATGGGAGCACTTCGGACCTGAAGAGGCTACATGGGAGCTGGAGGATGCCATGCGATTGGCACATCCATTTTTGTTCAATTCTGCGGAACATTGAGGCGATACCAGTGTAGCATTTTGTTCAAATTTTGTAAAGCACTGAGGACAGTGCTATTGAAGGGGGAGGGGAATGTAATGTCCCGGTTTTTACCCCATTACATTAGATGTATATGATGTGTATATTGTAAACTATAATGGTGTGGAGCTAAAGGCCAAGGCCCCACTATTGATCAGCTATGCTATGTTTTGGGATTTAATTTGTCGCCGATTGTATATCGGGGCATGCGGCATATATTATGTTGGCCATCATGTAAATATGCATCTATAATTAAAATAAACACAACCAGCTACGGTCGCGGCAACTAAATCGAAAGGGGCATGATTTTCACAAGGATAAGGTGTGGGGAAAATTGTTAAACCTTGGGCCATTTAGGGAATACCCATGTGTCTTCTCCCCTTATTTTTATTCCAACCACCTTCATTGAATAATGGCTGCTGGTGGTTGAGGTAGTTAATGGATTTGGGGAGTGGGGTGGCAGGATTGTCAGTCCTCACCCACACGCACACTCTACCCACGATTTTTCTACTCATCCCCTCACGCAGACACTTCTTCCCCCCCCCACTTGAGTTGCAAAAACACCCAGGCACTGCAATTTCGCGTCCTCCCTGTAGCTGTTCACCTTCACGCACTTCCAATGGTCTGCTCATTGTCTTCACGCACAGGAATTTTTCCTGGTTTTTACCCACGTGGTTTTTCTTCTACAGATTGGTGAATAATGCGGTTGAATCCTTTCCTCATGGGCTGATTCATGGGGTCTGCATTGTTTGCTGTTCACTCACAGGTCGGGAGACGGTAGTTTATTTCCCAGCGTGGTCTGTGTATTTTTTTTTTCGGTGATTTTGTTGCCCAGGACGGGCTGTGATTTTTCCCCTATTGGAGCTGTGTTGCTGCTGTGTTTGGGACTGTTGTAAATTTTCCTGAGAGTCATTTTGGCCACGATAGGGCCAATAATGACTCAGAATTCATTTTCCCTGTCTAAGCTATGACAGCTGACTTAATTGCTTGTGTGTAATGGTTGGTCTTCGGACTGTATTGGGAGCAGGGATGGGGGCTTAGTTTTGCTTGATAAACCTGGTGGCTGGAAACCACATAGACAGAGCTAGAGGGCTGGCCTTCTTCTCCATCACCCCTGAATAGCACTAGAAGGGAATGCAAGGCCTGAGGGACTGTTTATCAAAGAAGGGACTGATTCCTTGTGTTGGGTGTGTTTGGGTGTCTTAGAGGTCAAGCTAGTTCTGGCGTAGGTGTTCTTGGCTCTGTAATGAGCTCACCAGCTTAGCATTGAGCCTTTCCCCAACTCCTTGATGGCCTAATAAACCCAACTGTGTTGGCTTGGATGTGTTTGGTATATCCTTGGCTATGTGTAAGCCTGCTTGTTCCCTTATTCCTTGGAGAATCATGCCCAGCTCGGGGGTGGCAGCGTTGCTGAGAGATTAAGGAGCACGCTGGCCTATGGTTGGGTGGAACCTTGCAGCAATGTAGTTGGTTGCAGATCGAGTTCTTCATAAGATAAGTGATCTTGTGCATTTTACTTCTGTAACTATCTTTTCTGTTAATGATATGATGAACATGATAAATGCATGCATGACTGAATGCTGTTGGTTTCACTGTGTATGATGAGTAATTGCATATGTGCATGTTTTTGGTTCAAAATCTTTGTTAAGCATTCTGTTTCAGTAATTTTCATGTATGCATATGTTCATGGGGCTCTTAGCCCGTGTGTTCGAAGCTTGTAGTCGCGTCCTCCTTGCTGGTCAGAGGCATGGGAACGTGACATTGTGCATACGTAGGTTGGGTATGGATGGAGAACAATAAATATCTCCATCCTACTTATAAATGGAATAATCCAAACCTAGAACAAAGTGTTCTAGACTGGAAACAAGATAATTGATTGCTTGTTTTGAGGATTTTCCAAGTTTCCTTGTTTATTCCAGTTGGTAGGATAGGAATTTTTCCATATTTTAAAACAAATCTATTCCTTTCTTAATCACTTATGGTTGATTGCTTAAATTCGCAAATGAAATCAAGGTGGATCCTAAGAAGAAAAAGAAAGGAATTTGATAATGCCACGGCTAAATTATGAAATCGTGTGGGGTTATTTTGATGGTGTCAATCAAGGGAACCCTTCAGTGATGGCATAAGTGTAGTATTATTTAAATATGGAACCCATTCTTAACATATTAGATATGCCTTAAGAAGACGTTGAAATATCAAAGGTGAGATTGCATCTTTGTGCAATTTGCTTCACATGGATTCTCTTCAAGGGATTTTAAGGTTACAGGTTCTTAGAGACTCCAAGGTCATCATTGATTGGGTGAATAACAAGATTAAAATAGAGAACGTCAGTCTTAATCATCTCATGCAAGAAATCAAATGAACATGTGCTTCTTTCCAATGGTGTAACTTCACTCATGTTTTTTAGAGAACCATACCAAAAGGTCGATGAGTTGTCCAATGATGCTCTTTCTCTGGACCCAGGCACGTTTGTGTTGACAGAAATTTTGGTTGGCCATGAATCAAAGTCCTGGACTTTCCACTACTCATTTTTGGGTTCTTTATCTTCTGTTCTCTTTTCAAATGAGAACGTAAAGGACAACTTTTAGCATAAAAAGTGTGTATCATATCGTAGCCATGTATTATATTTTTATAAATGTTAGTAGGTGTTTGATAAGGTTCTCATACAAAGATAGTCTAGTTATGTTTTGATCAGTCCTTGTCAATAGAAATAAGTTTTTTCTGATAAGATTCTTAGACAAAGACAGATCAATTTTGTCTTGATCAGTCATTGTTAACAAGAACATGTATATTCTCTTCTCGGGTGAATATAAGATTTTTTCTTTTGAAAAAAAAAATACAAGAACAAAGATGGATCTCTTTAAAATATTTCCAACTATCCAAAGAGAGCTCAAAAATGAAGTTGGATGAATTTGAAAAGGCAACCTATGGTCTCCTTGTTTATCTGCATATCCATGCCTTGGGTGTATGATTCAACCAAATGAACTAACAATTAGACTAATTAGACTATTGTTTCTTCCAATTGTAAGAATATGTGTTTGTGGAATTATTAAAAGTACATAACCTAAAATTTACAGGTCTTTGTTTTTTCTTTCCAACAATTTAAAGATCATCCAAAATCATTATGGATTATCGTTATCCATATAGAAATTAGGTAAAGGGTTCAATTAGAAATTTGTTATGGGCATAACATTATGGTTTTTAATGGTGTATATATACATAACAATGATCTTCACATGAATATAATTGAAAAAAAAATTATAACTTAATGGGTTTGTTGACTATAACTATGTATAAAGCAATTCGAAAAAAAATAGTAATACATTAATGGTCATGTTCTATAATTATGTAAAAACTAGGTAAGAGTTTTGCCTAGTAGGTTATTAAGAGCATGACCTCTGATGCTTTTAAAGAAAAATAAATACATATATATGATATTATCATGAATATAATTGAAAAAAAAATGTATGACATAATTTATTTTGCTAATTGGAATTGAAAACTTGTATAAACAACAACATTATATGTCAAATTCTATAATGGAGTAAAAGTGAAGTAAGAGTTTAAGTAAGTAGTTTGTCATGGACATAAAATTTATGGTTCCTAAAGTAAAATAAATATTTATCATTGATCTTAGCATGAATATATAAAAAAACAACAAATGTGATATGAAGTGTTTCTCCAATTGAACTAAGTACAATTAAGTAAAAATCATAAAAGATTTGCAACTAGTAGTTTGTTAACTACATGTAATAATGTCGGTTTTAAACGCACACAAATATGTATCATTGGTGTTCATATGAATATAATTGAAACAAAAAATAATGGCTAAATTTATTTCGTTGATTAGAACTGGGTACAAAGCATAACTAACAAAAACAATAATATAGTAATGGTCAAGTTTTGTGGTTAGCTAAACATCAAGTAAAGAAAATCAACTCATAGTTTGTTATTGTTATGGACATAATATCTATGGTTTTTAAGGAGCATAAATAGTGCCCTTGATATTTACATGAATACAACATGCATTTCGCTATTTAAATCTAAGTATATAACTGATTGATAAAATAGTAATACATCAATGGTTACGTTCTACAATCAAGTAAAAATTCAATCAAAATTTCAACTACTAGTTTGTTAGGGGCATGACATCTCTAGATTGTAAAGGCACATAAATACTATCCTTAATCATCGCATTAATATAACTAAGAAAAATAGTAGTGACTTAATGAATTTCATTGAATAGAACTAAGAGCATAACTAACACAAACAATAACACAACAATGGTTAAGTCTACGATGTTATTAAAAATAGTAAGAGTTTTAAGAACTAGTTTGTTATGGACATGACCTTTAAATTCTAAAGGAACATAATAGCTATCGCTGAGCTTTACATGAATGTAACAAAAAAATAGCTATGACTTAATAAATTTTGTTGAGTGGAATTAAGTACAAATTATAATTGACAAAAACAATATTATATGAATGGTCAAGTTTTGTAAATAAATGAGCATAAATTCATCTTAAAAGGGGATCTACCAAGGGCAAAGAAGGATCAAATCTCTTGATGTGCAAACCTCTTTTTAGACTGGAAATGTTGAGGAAGTGTGTAATCTAATGTTTATGATTTTAATTTATCTAATTTGTTTTATATATATATGCAGTTCTAAATATTTTAACTTAATTTGAGCTAACATGTTATTTTTTATAATATTTATTATTTTTATAAAGAACATGTGTCATCTAAAGGACATGTTATTTTTTATTGTCCAAAAAGGTGTTACTAGATTCTCCTATACTCTAAATTTTATCCCTAGAGCCCATTACATGGCTTGTATAAAACCTTAAAAATCATCCTAGCAAAATGCAAACTTTTCAAACATAATAATTTAGCATAAAATAATTAACCACACTCATGATGGCCATTATTTTGGTCCTCACCTACTATTGATGCCACAAAGGAGGGATCTTGCTTTCCAAGTCACTTGGGATGATGCTCTACATTTTTGTTTACCATTGGAACCACTTGGTCCAATCCAAGAGATCCCACTGTAGCCTTTGGAAACAAAAATTTTCTTAGCTCCTCAAACACGAGTCTTTGTTCTAGTTCCAAGTGTAAAACCTTGTCATATTGCTCCTTAATCTTAGTTCTCCCTCTTTAGGATTTTCTTTATTGCGTTCTTCTCCTACCTCTAACAAAACTAGCTTGTCTTTGTGTTTTTCAACCTAAGCTTTCATTAAAACTAGTTATCTTCTTGTTTCCTTTGTTTGACTAACACAGAGTATTTCTAGAAGATTGAACACCTTAAGCAACCACTCACACAAATATATCATATGTCAACACACCGATGTTTTACGTGTTAAAAACCATCGGAGGGGAAAACAATCTTTGACCCCGTCCAAATGGATACTTGAGGCAATATATCGATGCAAAGGAAAATCTATTTTGCAAATGATTTTCTCACAATTTATCATCAAGCAACTGGCCCTCCATGCTCTTTAAATGTACAACATGGATTAATTGGATGCTAAGCCACAGATTAATATCCATTAAGATCGAGGTGAAGATGAACCATCAAATCACTCTATGTCTAGAACATACCATAACCATTATATTCCATAAGTACAAATGCATACTAAATAAACACGCTTTACCTATAGATAGATTATACCAAGTTGATCTTAACTAACTCCTAAGTGTCTAAATATCCTAACATTCTCCCTTAAGAACAACTTGGGATAGGATTGAAGGGTTTACAAAAGTGACACAATAGAATAAGGAAGGAGGCATTAGAGCATATTCCCCTTAATGACAAATTCCTTATCTCCTAACACAAATCAAAGTTCAGAAAAATTTACTTATGTAACAAACATTGTGAAGATTTATACAACTTGATCTTCTGTAGGGAAAAAGAGAACTTTAAGAATGCAATCATGAACAAGCTTTCTGATGAAGTGTATCTGGAGCTCAATGTGTTTTTTGGGTTTATGTTGAACTAGATATTTGGGGATCTTTATTGCACTCTAATGGTCACACCAAAGGTTAGTCGGATGTTGTTGCTCAAATCCAAACTTTGAAAGGATATATTGAAGCCACAAGGCTTCTTGACTTGCATCAACTTCAGCTCGATACTTTGCTTCTGTTGAAGGAAGATCAAGAGCTTGTTGTTTCTTACAAGCCCAAGTGACAAGTCTGAAACCAAGATTGAAAAACATAGCCTACAATAGACTTACGATCATCAAGGTCACTAGTAGAACCTAAACCAGTGAAACCAACAAGCAAAGGATCCCCCCTAAATTGTAATGAATTCCAAACTGAACTATACCCCAAATATACTAAAGTATCATTTTTGCCACTTTCCAATTACATTCATGGGGTCTTTTTTGTATTAGACAAAAATACCAACAACAAAGGAATTATTAGGATGGTTATGAGTCAAGTACAAGAGATTAGAAATTACTAGTTAACGATATAAGGTAGCGTCTACTTCAGGGGAAGTGCAAGTTGTCATAACTTTGACTCCAAACTGGAAGGGAAATGGGGATAGTTTATAATCATCGATGTCAAAGTAATGAATAAGGTCAAAAGCATACCTCAACTAAGAAATAAAAATCCCTTCTTTGGTAGCAAGATTTTGAGGCCAAGAAAATAATGCAAATGTCCTAAATCTATCATTTCAAATTTCTTCTTAAGGCTAGATTTCACATGGGTTAAAATTTTATGGCCACTACTAGTAAGAATAAGGTCATCAACATAAAGGACAAGGATTCTGAGATGTGTTCCTACTTTATCAATATAGACATTCAAGTCAAAATGACATCTAGAAAAGCCAGTGTCAAGGAGAAAGATATCCATTTTGACATGCCAATATAGAGGAGCTTGCTTAAGGCCATATAGATATTTTTTAAGGCAAGAAACAAGGAAATAGTGATTTTGAACATTCATGAGGTTTCTCCATGTATATTTTTCCTTGCAAATCCCAATGCAAGAAGGAATATTTAAAATCAATTAGATGGACCTTCCATTTATGCGAAGCAGCAAGGGATCGAACAAGATGGATGGAGTTAATTTTGTTTATGGGAGCAAAGGCTTCATTGTAGACAATTCCTTCAAGTTGGGAAAATCCTTTGGGAATTAACCTTGACTTAACTCTTTCAACAATTCCACTAGATGCATACTTAGTTCTATAGACCCATTTACATCTAACAAGTTTTATGCTTTCGAAGAGGTACAAGATCCCAAGTATATTGTTCTCCATTAAGGAACGATATTTGCCATCCATTGTTTTACCCCAATCTAGATGGCCAAAAGCTTCTGAAAATTTCTACGGGTCATGAGTATTTGAAAATTGAACCAAAAGAGAAGAGGTTCATTAGAAATATGAATGTGTTTGATGTTGATATCTGGGATGACTACAATGATCACCAGTCATTTTTCATGTTGCACATACCCATCTAGGAAGTGGTTCTATTGGTGTAGGCTCATGTTCAATGGATCCAAATAGAGGAATATGGGAATGTGGAGGTGAATTTTCATCCTCATTGTCATCATGTTAAGAAGGAATCAAATTAGGATTAGCAACAAAGCATTTGGTAATAGAAGGTGGCACAAGTGTATAAGATGGATCGTAGGCTGAAGATGGAACAAACATCATATTAGGCTTCTAGGACAATATATTTTCACCAATTTTAACATATATTCTAATAATAATGTCATTATATTTTGGTTGAATAAGTCTATAATCTTATCAATCTTTAGAATATCCAGCTAATATGCACTTCTCACTCTTTAGGCTATAATGTTTTCCATTTTTCATCAGGAATGTGAGCCCATGCTTCACTACCAAACACACAAAAGTGCTTTACATCTAATTTAATGTTACTGGTGTTATATATTTTAGATCCTTGGTGGGAGTGCAACTAACTATATAATTGGAATAATTAATAGCTTCAACCCAAAATTCAAGAATTAATCCCTTAGATTGGATTATACAATTAACCATTTCCTAACATGTGATGCTTACTATCACCAACACAATTTTGTTGTGGTGTAAGTATGTTGCATCTAAATTCCATGTGCATTATTGTTTAAAAATACACCTCTATTATATGTCCTTAACTTATTTATTTGATTTCCAAATTATTTCTCTACAAGGGCCTTATATGGAAATAACTTGTCAAAAAATTCACTCTTAACTTTTAAGAAGTAAAGCCAAGTGCATCTGGAGAAGTCACCAATCAAAGATAAGAAATAATTGAATCTAGAGGAAGAAGTGAAAATAAGTACACCACACAAATCATTGTGAACAAGATGCAAGGCGGTCAAGGAATTCAAAGAGGAACATTTTTCAAAACTATCCCAATGATGTTTGATGAGAACACATCCAAGACAAATACCATCTCTATAAGAGATGAGAGGGATACAAGTCGTCAATTTCTTACTACATAGTTATTGCAACGAGCGGTAGTTTATATGACCAAATCCTTCATGCCAAAGTTTGCTCAATCCAAAGTTGTTGAATCTATGCAAAAAGGTGATAGCCCAAAGTTGTTGAATCTATGCAACCTAGTAATATCGTCAACAATTCCAATTATCAATGCATGCTTAGGATCTTTGAAATCCTTGATTAAACTTGGTGAGGTGTAAAATCTATAGGCTTATATTAACCAAATTGATTTATCTAATAGACTTACAAAAAATTGAAAGAAAGACTTGGAACACATAATACATCATTAAACTGACCATTATCTAGCTAAATTGTTCCAAATCATATAGCATTAAGAGATCCATCATCACCAACAAATATTTATGTGGTGTTACAATCACTTAGATAAAAAAATGGCTTTATCCTTATCCATTTAATAATTTGCTCCATAATTAATGAGCCACTCATTGAAGGAAAAACAAAAGCAGAAATTGCATGTCCCAGAGAATTAGAGTTAGAAGAATAATTAAGGTTGATGTTGTGCTTCTTCATCGCTACTTCCAAGGCTTCCCTCTTCTTGAAACACTTATATTCCACGTGACCATATTTCCCACAAAAATTACAATGGCACTCAATCTTCTACCCTTTTATTTATTTCCTTTGCCGCCATTGAAAGGTTGAGCTAATTGGGAGGGTTTAGGACCCTTAATTTTCTTATTATTGTAAGGATGTTGT
>LPNX010040528.1:358089-400287 GCA_001517045.1 Pseudotsuga menziesii
TTTCCCAGGGTAAACTGCTCTCTAGGAAGTGATCAACTTTATACAAAGGTTGTTGGGTTTTCTCTCGATTGGATTTCCCAGGGTAAACTGTTGTGTTGTTTGTTTATGTGCTTTGTATTTCTTCTAGATATCCTATTGTTCATTTTCAATAAAGTTATATTGCTATAATCTTGTAAAAATATAACATGGTATCATAACACTTATAGAAGAATTCATTGTCATGAACTAGGGTTTTCTATTTGAAGTCCTTCCCTCATCATTTCTGAAGAAAAAGAGACTTGGAAAGATCGCTCTAAGGGAGGTGCATCTTCTAGTGAAGGAAGAAACAAATTTCGAGAAGTCTCATTTTTAACTAATTTTGTTAATACAACTACTTCGAAAATTAGGGCTTCAAGTTTTGAGTTGATCAGTCCATAGTTTTGGCTCGAACTCACCATCCCTCAACTCGCCTTTCTAGGGCACATCTATATGTGACGTTAGTTTCACAAAATTACAAGTTTCATTTATTACCTAGCTCTTGATAGGGTTTCTGGTTCAGATCTATAGGCAAGATGATTGGAATGAAGGTTGAAGATCGTCTTGATGGAGCCTCAAACTTCATCTCTTGGAAGTCTAGAGTTCTTCTCATCTTGGAAGAAAATGACCTCTTGAATTTTGCCAATGAGAAGGTCCCATATCCATAAACAAAAGAAGACAATTCCCATTGGAAGAAGAATTATGCCCAAGCTAGGCAATTACTAGTGGACTTAGTCGAAGACCACTTGGTTCCTCAAATTCCACAAAAGAAGACAGTTAGGACAATGTTCAAATATATAAGGAGGCTATTTGAGCACAATAATAATAAATGTAGCTCTCACATTGAGGAACCAGCTATCAAACATGAAGATGACCAGGTCTGAATCAATATCCTCTTAGTTCATGAGGATCACATAACTCGAGCACAAGATGACATCTAGTGGATAATCTATTGATGACAAGGAGTTTGTCATGACTACACTAAATTGGATTCAACTATCTTGGGAATATTTCATCCATACCATCAGTGGACTAACCAAGTTTCCCAAATTTGACATACTATTGGCATATTGCACTTATGAGGAGACGAGGATTATAGCAAGACAAAGACTTCATGGCACTCAACCTGAGGAGAATCAAGCATTCATATCCCATGCTAAGAAAGGAAAGGGAAAGGGAAGAAAGTTTCACCGCCATAAGCATTAAGGTAGAATAACAAGCCCTTCTCTAGATCAACAAGAAAAGAAGAAGAGCTATCACAAGTACAATGCTTCAAGTGCAAGAAATATGGTCAGTATGCAAAAAAATGTCCAAGTTCAAGCAAGAGGAAACATGAAGCCTCAACAGTTGATGTAGAAGAAGGTCATCATCATAAGAAACAAAGGAGTGAAGATTGTACATAATTCTTCTTCATATCGGCATTATCGAGTACTGTTCCCACCACTAGTGACACTTGGCTCATCAATAGTGGTCCTTGCATACATATGACTGAATATAAAGAAAATAATTCAAAAATAGTTGACAAAGAATATCATCTCTGTGTTGTACTTGGATATGATGCCAACTATACTATGAAGGGAACTAGGGCCACCTCCCTTCAAATAAAATCTAAAGATACGTTACACTTGATTAATGTGATATCTGTGCCTGGTATGAAAATAAATCTTGTATCCATATCTACCTTGGAGGACAAGGGATATGAAATTGTATTTTTAGATGGGAAAGTGATTGCTTGGAACAAGAACTCAAGCATGGATATAGTGAAAGAAATTGGAATCAGAGAGGATATCCTGTATCGATTGAACACTCCATTAGCTCAATCACTAGTTCATGACTCCACCAACATGGGTGAGCAATGGAACAAAAGGTTAACTAACATTAACTATAGAGATCTCCTAGAAATAAGAAATACCGTGACAAGTATACAAGTACTTCACATGGACCATGACAGAGTCTGCAAGGGATGCGCGATTGGAAAGAATACCAAGGGATCTTTTCCAAATAGTGACAGTATATCCAAGGAAATATTGGATCTAGTGCATCCGACTTGTGCGGACCTACGATTATTGCTTCACTGGGTGGTTACAACTACTATGTAACATTCATTGACGATTACTCATGGAATACTTGGACATACTTTCTCAAGACCAAGGAATCCGAGGAAGTGCTCAACAAGCTCAAAGAATTCAAAGCAAAAGTCAAGAACCTGACAGGAAAGAGGATCAAGACCCTGAGATAAGACAATGGTGGAGACTATACATCCACATACTTCAATGATTTATGCAAGGAAGCAAGAATTAAGGGGGAGCGCAATATTCCCTATAACCCTCAACAAAATGGGGTTGTTGAAAGAAAGAATTGAACAATTGTGGAGGAAGCCAAAGCCATGATACATGACCAGAGTCGACCGATGTTCTTGTGGGAAGAAGCTTCGAGAATAGTTGTCTAGGTACAAAACAGATGTCCTCATAGGATCTTAAATAACATGACTCTGAAAGAAGCCTTCATGGAAGTGAAGCCAGAAGTGGGCTACCTTCATATATTTGGTTGTCCAATCTACATATATGTTCCAAAGGAAAAAAGGAAAAAATTTGAGCCTTCGAGAAATAAGGGGACTTTCGTGGGATGCAGTGACTCTTCAAAGGCATACAGAATTTATGTTTTAGGATCATAGCAAATCAAATTCAACAGGAATGTGTCCTTTTAAGAATAAATGGATATCCGAAAAGATAGAGGATTTGATATGGAGATCAATGAAAATGAAGAGATCAAATCATCTCCCCCTCAAATAGTTCATTGGGAGACGCCAAAGGAAGAACTGATTGACTCCATCGATCTAGTTGAGCCAGTGGATGCTCCCACATACATTGTAGTTTCTTGAAAGAGGCCTCGATGGGCACAACAAACAATGTAGGATCTAGAGGGGCATGAAGATACATATGGTACTTTTCGGGAAAGTAAAAGACCTTAGAGGTTCTTGAGTTATGTAGCATTGATGAGTCACATCATTGACTTAGAACCAACCGCATATGAAGAAACATCCAGGAACCAAGTTTAGAAGGATTCCATGATGGAAGAATATGAATCCATCATGAAGAATGATGTATGGGAGGTTTTACCGAGACCTGAGTGGAAGTCAAAAGTGACTTCCAAGTGGATTTTCAAGATTGAACATGGAGCAAATGGTAGTGTGGAAAAGCACAAGGCTAGATTTGTTTCTAGAGGATTATCTCATAAAGAAGGAGTTGATTATGACAAAAAAATTGTTCCCATGGCTCGACATAATCCCATCGGGACCATTATTTATATTGATTCATCTATGGGATGGAAGTTGCATCATATGGATGTAAAGAACGCCTACCTCAATGGGGTAATCGGGGAAGAATTTTATATTGAACAACCAGATGGGTTTGTTGTCCATGGGAAGGAGTCCCACATCTGCAATCTAAAAAAGGCTCTATATGGACTCAATCAAGCACCCTCTGCTTCATATGGAGGGATAGAAGGATACTTGGTGAGCTTGGGATTCACCAAGAGTGATGCAGATCCCAATATTTACTACAATATTGTGGAAGGTGAGCCACTGATTATAGTGTTGTATGTCGATGACTTGTTTCTCACAAAAAATGACAAGTTGATTACATGGTGTAAGTAGAAGCTAGCCTCTGAACTTGAAATGAAAGATATTGGATTGATGGACTACTTCTTGTGATTAGAAGTATGGAAGAGGCAGAAAGAAATTTTCCTAAATCAAGGAAAATACACCATCGATATACTGAAGAGTTTTAGAATGTTGGAATGAAATTCCATGGCTACTCCAATCGATGCAAACCTAAAAAAGTTGAAGGACTCAACTTCAAATTCTTACCTAATTGATCCCACCATGTATCGCCTGTTGATTAGATCCTTGATGTATTTGAAGAACACTAGACCTGACATATGTTTTGTTGTGAATGCTCTCAGCCAATTCATGAGTGAGTCAAGGTATATTCGTTGGACTACTGTAAAACATGTCCCAGATATTTGCATGGCATTGTGGGATATGGATTGAGATATGATTCAGAATGTGACTTGAGATTGCAAGGATTCTCGTATTCATATTGGGTCGGATGCATTGCAGATAGGAAGAGTAATTCCAAATGTTGCTTCAATTTGGGTTCTACAGTTATTTCCTATTGCAACAGGAAGCAAACCTCAGTAGCACTCAGTAAAGTAGAGGCTGAGTATCTAGATGCTAGTACAATAGTTCGAGAAGCAGTATGGATTCGAAAACTCTTTGCATGATTGTTTGGTCAAATTCCAGGACCAACTATGATCCACGGTGACAACTAGATTTGTGTGCATATGTCAGTGAATCATGTGTTTCATTATAAGTCGAAGCATATAGATATTTGATATCACTTCATTTGTGATATGATGCAGAAGGGTGTGTTTGAGCTACACTACGTGTCGATAGATGACTAGACTGCAGATGTTATTACCAAGCCTCTTCCCAAGACAAAGTTTGAATACTTTCATGGAAGGTTTGGAGTAGAAGAAAATGTATCCCTCTGTGAGAGGGAAAGCTGATCCAGACATCTACCTTGCTTCTACATTGGTGCCTCTACTCATTCTATTTCTCAACCTGGTATGAGAGAAATATCATCGACAGCAAATAACTACTGGTAGTAGATGGTCATGTACACTGGTGCCTCTACTCATCATGTTTCTCAACTTGGTGTGGGAGAAATCCCATCGACAGTAGAGATGGACATGTAGTAGATGGCCATGTACACTGGTGCCTCTACTCATCCTGGTTCTCAACTTACTATAGGAGAAATCCCATCGATGGTGGAGATGAATAAGTAGTACAAGGTCATGTGAATCATGTCCAAGTTCTCAGCCAGGTATGGGAGATTCCCATCAGCAGAAGAGATGGATTGGTTGTAGATGAGACATTGATTGACATCTCTTCGATGGACTCTGAGAGATGATAGATTCACTGATGGACTGTGTGAATCAAATGTATGATACCTCTCTGATGGACTGTGATAGTTGATGGATTCACCGATGAACTGTGTGGATCCGTTGTATGATGATGACTCTTCGATGGACCGTGCAGAGATATAGAACTAATGGATTCATTAATGGACTATGTGGATCAGACATATGATGATGATGACTCTCTAATGTATTGTGCAAAGTTGCAAAAGTAACAAATTCATTGATGGACTAAGTGGATCAGATGCATGATGACTCCTCTCGATGGACAAAGATCGTGTTAACAACCTTCAGTATGTTTAGAGATGGTCGAGACATATGTGTTGTATAGAATAGACCCAGATGATCATGATGTTGATGATGTCCTTGATGTTGATATCTTAATAATACCTTCCTTGTTGAGAGGGAGTGTTGGTTTTTTCTGAAACTTCGAAAGTTAATCTAATTGTAATTTTATTATATTGTTTTATACCTCCTACGAGAGATCATACTAATGTAATCATTCATGTAAGCCCTTGAAAGAATTAATGTTAACCCTGGGGAATTTTATATAGGAAAATAATTAAAATAAAAGAAATTTTTTATTTATTTTTATTTCTCCCTAGGGGTAGTCAGCCCCAATCAATTAGACAAGTCGACCATGTTACAGTAAAATGTCAGTTTTGTAAAGTGTATAAATATATCAAAGGTTTTGTGCCTCATTTGGACACAGAACTAAGAAACCAAGTTTGCTAGTCAAGGAGAAGTTCATTCCAGTAGTGAGAAATAGTCTTTTCTATGGTTTTTCATTAGAGAGACTTTCTTATTTCTCTCTCTCTTCTTATACTCTGTTCTCATAATTGATCATCTCTATATGAAGGTTGTTGGGTTTTCTCCTGATTGGGTTTCCCAAGATAAACTCTTATGTTCTTTGTTTTTTGTGCTCTGTCTTTCTTCTAGAGATCCTATTGTTCATTTGCAATAAAGTTATAATGCTATAATCTTGTAAAAATCCAATATTTTTTATTTGTTTAGTTCACATAGAGCACACAACAAAGAGAATATGGAGAAAGAAAAGGTAAAAATATAGGAAAAAATAAAAAATTGGGCCAAAATATGAAAGATTGTGAGAAAGAGTATTAAAATATCCAAAAATGTAAGAAGTATACCTTCAAAACTGGTAAAATGGCATATCTTAGGCAAACATAAACATTTTCGAGTGAAACAAAAAAATTTCCAATTGAAAATAATTCTATGGACATAATGCCCCAGATGTCGGTGCCGACAAGATTATTAATCGGCGTGCTATGCCTCGATACGAGCACCTCCCACATGAAAACCCGCATGCAAATGGCACGTCCATCAACTTCACCATCTTTCTTTCTCGACGCTCTTCTTGCGTGCAGAAGGAGCAGTCGATCATTTCAACGCCCGTGACGTAGGGTGGCGACACCTTGTCCTCCTCTTTCACTTTCATGGAGGAGTAGATGAATTCAATGTGATATGGTACTAGGACATGGTTTAGTCAGGTGTTTTGAAGCACTTCGCCATGGATTATGGATTCATTGTCTTCATTGATTTTGGCTCTGTTCAGTCTCAGTTTGTGTCTTCCATGCATTTTGAATCCTGGACTCAGCCTCAAGGTGGCTTTATTTTGATTTTGTTTGGAATTCCTCACTAGTCTATCAGTCTACATGTTAGTGATTTTTTCACATGTTCTAGCGACGTTGGAAGCTCCCACCACCCTGCTCTCTTTTTGCACAAAGTTTGTCCCTCTCTTCCGAGCTTCTAGCTGAGCAACATGTCCAAGAAACGAGGAACGCCTCAACGCGCCAACACTGGTAGAGGAAAATCCTAGAGAGTTTTTAGTATACACACTGAAGAGAGGTATGAAAACCACATTTCCAAACCGATCTGCATCCTTATTGACGACTGGGATGGGAGGGTCCTCAACCAATGGCTCTCTTCTAGGAAGGGTGGTATCCAAATTAACCTTACTGGATTGTTAAAAACATGATGGGAAATTTCGTCGAAAGTAATTGGTCGGCTGCTCACGATACGGTTCTTGTTGTCAAAGCTAAAATGGTGGAAATGGACACTTTGCTTACTACTTTGGACAACACATTTTCATGGAACTACATGGTCGATAAAGTAGGTCATGTTGGCCTTGGGGATGGTGGTAGTGGAAGTGCTACTGGGGGCAAGTCGTGGGATGCTAGCATGGTTCCGGCTCCACAAGCCCTTCCTTTCCCCATTCCCTCGACCATGGAGCCTCTGTTCAAATGCATGAAGGATGTCGACGGCTAGGACATTGAGGCGCCACAACCTACTCTGGCTACCAACATGACCAGCACTTCACAGGAAGAAGGATGGGGATGCCCCATCATTAAGGAAAACCCCCCCTCTTGAAGCATGCTCAAAACATCCGCAAAAACGAACTGTTGTTTCAGGTTTTTTTTCCATCGTTGTTTAGTTTGGTTATCTCTCTATTTACTTTTGAAAATGAACCCTGTAATTATTTCAAATATTGGTTACTATGATAGTCCTATAGTATTAAACAGTTTTAGTTCTTTTTTTCTCAAACGACCCTCCGTTTTTTAGAGGCTTGGGTGGTGGCTTCACCCCCTGAGACCTCCTCTAGTCAGGGTTTATTTTGTATATCTTATTTTCGTAAATTGATAGAACTTTGCAGCTTTGCAAAAAAAATAAAATCTATGGACATAATGTAACATCTTTCTCAACCCATAAATTGTTGAAATAATATAACTTCAAAGAATATTCTACTTGTACTTTACATTATTATTATTCCTCCTTCGAGAAATGTTACTGATGTAAAAGGTCATGTAAAATTCGTGAGGTAAACCCTCAGTTGTAAGTCGGGTCAATAACACCCAGAAAATAAGAATATAATTACTATTGTGAAGTTTACCTAGGTAGGTCAGCCCTGTCAATTAGATAGGTCGGCCAAGTTAGGTCAAATGTTAGGTGGGAAACTAGTATAAATAGGGAGGCGCCCTCCCTCATTTATACAAACTCACTCACACTTGTATTGTGCAAGAGAGAGAAAGGAGGGGAAAAGAAGGAGGAGGACTAGTGTCTTTGGTGTTTTGGCTCTTATGCTTGGGGTTTGGTCTCTCTCTCTCTCTCTTATGATACCTTGTTCTTTGGTCATTGCATTTTGGTATTCTATATTGAGGAAGTTTTTGTTGGGTTTTTCCCTTTACAATTTCCCAGGGTAAATCGTTGTGTACCTTGTGATTGTGTTTATTTCAGTGATCCTCTTTATGTTATTATTGTGAAAATGTTTAAAATCTTAATCAAGTTAGGACTTAAGCTATGTAAACATAGAAAACTTAACATGGTATTAGAGCTATCCTAAAAAGAGCAACTTTCATGAGGTGAATCTCTATCTCCTTCTTCAGATAATAAAATTAGGTTTTTATTCTAAAGTGGAATTTTTTAGTGAAAGTGACATAGGGAAGTGTGCCCCTCCTAGCTGAATCTTTTGGCACCAATATTGAATTTTTTCAGTGGAAAGATCCTCTGAAAATTCAAGCACTAATTTGGCTCAGAACTAGAAAACCAAAAAGAACCAAGTTAGATCCTTCCGAAAATAAAGGAATATTTGTTGGATACTGTGAGGTTTCCAAGGCCTTTAGAATATATATGCTAGGTTACCATCATATGGAAACTAGCAGAGATGTAACCTTTGATAAAGATACATCTCTCAGGAAATCGAGAAAGTGCCAACTTGAAGAAACATATGAAGAAGTTGCATCTCCCAAAGCTGTTGAACCGACGAGGGAATTTGCACCTTCTCTTGGTGATGAGATTCTAGAAGAACATGATACGCTAGAGCCCCAAGAACCTCCCCACATGAATATATCCCACAGTAGAATTCCATATTGGGACCGTGATATTATTCAAGAAGCAGAAAGGTATGGTGCTCCAAAAGGCTCCACAAGGTAGAGCAAGAAGCCAAATCCATTTCCTAGTTATGTGGCTTTGATGCGTGATCTTATAGACAAAGAACCTACTTGTTCTTAGGAAACAGTTCAATAAATAATTGGTAGAATCCATGAGGGAAGAATACTAATCCATAATGAAGAATGATGTTTGGGAAGTAGTTCCCAAACCATAAGGTAAAATTGTGGTATCTTCCAAATGGATCTACAAGATAAAACATACAACCGATGGAAGTATGGAGAAGTACAAGGCCATATTTGTGACCCGAGAATTCTCTCAAAAGGTAGGAACCAATTATGAAGAGACATTTACGCATGTAGCAAGGTACACTTCTATCATAACCATCATGGCACTAGCAACCAAGACGAAATGGAAGTTACATCAGATGGATGTGAAAACAACCTTCCTAAATGGTGTTATTTAAGAACAAGTGTACATAGAACAAACACAAGTTTTTGCAGTCAAAGACAAAAGGACACATGTATGTAAACTGAAGAAGTCTCTATACGGATTGGAGCAAGCTCCAAGAGCTTGGTATGGAAGAATCGATAGTTTTCTGACAAGCTTGGGCTTTACCAAAAGTAAGGTTGATCCTAACCTTTACTTTGAGGTTATGGATGATGAACCTGTCATATTATTGTTGTGTGTGGATGATTTATTCATGATAGTTAATGAGAAGAAAATATTAGAGTGTAAGAAGAAGCTCGTTGTATAATTTGAGATGAAAGACCTTGGCTTGATGCGTTATTTTCTAGGCCTTGAAGTCCAAGAAGGAATCTTCCTTAACTTAGGGAAGTATGTAGTGGAAATCCTAAAAAGGTTTGACATGTTGGAATGTAAATCCATGGATACACACTTGAAGTTGTTGGTTGATGCTTCATCGGAATTAGTGGATATGACACTATACAGACATATCATTGGTTCATTCATGTATCTGACGAATACCCGACCAAATATATGCTTTGATGTGAACACTTTGATTCAGTATCTAGTTGATCCCAGGCATGTGATGAGGTACCTAAAAGGACAATAGACTATGGTCTCATTTTTACTAGAGATCATGACTTCAAACCGTATGGTTATATAGATTCAGATGGGGATGGAAGTGTCTTCATGAGGATGTTTCAATATGGGGTCATCCATGATCTCATGGCTAAGCAGGAAGCAGTCTAGTGTTGCTCTTAGCATTGTAAAAATAGAATATATTGCAACTTGTTCTACCAGTTGTGAATCTATATGGCTTCGGAAGTTGTTATCAGATCTGTTCGATTTAGATATGGATGCTACTATGATTCTATGTGATAACCAAAGCTGCATGAAGATGACAGAGAAACCTGAGTTCCATGATAAGACAAAGCACATAGAAATACAGTACTTCCACATTCATGACATGGTGTAGAAGGAGCTATAAAGCTCCAATATGTGAGCATTGATGATCAGGTTGCAGATGTGTTGATTAAGCATCTGTCTCATCTGAAGTTTGAACACTTCTGAGACAAGCTTGGTATTGTCCGTAAGGACTTCCCTCGAAAGGGGGAGCAGTATTGATGATACTATGGTATCATGATCATACCAAGTAACTCAGTTAAGATTGATCATCCTTAGACTTGGTCTCATAATTCTAAAAGGAAGGATCATCTTAAATGTTGATCTTGATGGACTTGATCCCATAATTCCAAAAGGAAGGATCATCAAAGATGTAGATGTTGGGATTGATAATCCTTAGACTTGATCCCGTAATTTGGAAAGGAAGGATCATTGTAAATGTTGATCTTGATGGACTTGATCCTGTATTTTTGAAAGGAAGGATCGTCTAATATGCAGATGTTGGGATTAATCATCCTTAGACTTGATCTCGTAATTCCTAAAGGAAGAACCGTCTTAAATGTGGATCTTGATGGAATTGATCTCATAATTCTGAAAGGAAGGATCGTCCAATATGTATATGTTGGGATTGATCATCCTTAGATTTGATCCTGTAATTCTGAAAGGAAGGATAGTATTAAATTTTGATCTTGATAGACTTGATCTTGTAATTTTGAAAGGAACGATCGTCCAAGATGTAAATGTTGGGATTGATCATCCTTACACTTGATCTCGTAATTCCAAAAGGAAGGATAGTCTTAAATGTTTATCTTGATGGACTTGATCCTGTAATTTTGAAAGGAAGGATCGTCTTAAATGTTGATGTGGAAGGAATAATCATCCTTAGACCTGATCCGGTAATTTCGAAAGGAAGGATCGTATGTAAATGTTGATGTGGAAGGACTAATCATCCTTAGACTTGATCCCGTAATTCTAAAAGGAAGGATCGTCTTAAATGTTTATGTGTAAGGAATAATCATCCTTAGACTTGATCCCGTAATTCCAAAAGGAAGGATCGTCTTAAATTTTGATGTGAGTGGACTTGATCCCGTAATTCCAAAAGGAAGGATCGTCTTAAATTTTGATGTGAGTGGACTTGATCCCGTAATTCTGAAAGGAAGGATCATGCAAAATGTTAGCAGTGGACTTGATCCCATAATCCTGAAAGGAAGGATCATCTAGAATGTTAGTAGTGGACTTGATCTTGTAATTCTAAAAGGAAGGATCGTCCAAGATGTTAGTGGTGGAATTGATCCCGTAATTTCGAAAGGAAGGATCGTCCTGTGTATATGTGCTAGCTATGATTAGTATTAGTAGCTCCGCAAAGACTTGATCCTGTAATTCAAAAAAGGAAGGATTGTATGAGTACCACATATGTGTTGTCCATGATCTCGTAATTTTGAAAGGAAGGATCATGTTGGTTGTTGTTATACCTTCCATAGATGATGGTACTCCATCCCAGAGTAGTTGATGATGATGTTATTATTCATGTCGCATATTGTTGTTGTTATTCAAGCTTTATGCTGATGAGACAACCTTGTGTTGTCGATGTTAGTGATGTATCAGTTGTTATGCAGATGATGATGTTCCATACTACAGGTGATGATGCCCCAGTCCCATGCTACAGATTATGATTCAATTCCATGTTGCATAGGATGATGTTCCAGCAGATGATGATGATTCTCCAGCTCCATGATGCATATGATGCTCCAATTCCATGCTACAAATGATGATGCTCCAAATCCATGTTGTTGATGATGTTCCAGTTCCATGTTGCAGATGATGATACTTCAGCTCTATACTGAAGATGTTGATGATGATACTTCAACTCTATACTAAATATGTTGATACTCCATCTTTGTGTTGCAAATGGCGGATGATGATGTTGTTCAAAACTTATGATGATCTATAGATATACTAGACGATGTTCCAAAAGATGAAGTTGATGATGCCTCCTCCCTCCTTCCAATGATGTTGTGTCAAACCACACCATTTGTTGTTGATGTCAGTATAATACTCTTCTTGTTAAGGGGGAGTGTTGAAATAATGTAACTTCGAAGAATATTCTACCTGTACTTCACATTATTATTATTCCTCCTTTTAGAGATGTTGCTGATGTAAAAGGTCATGTAAAATTCATGAGGTAAACCCTTGGTTGTAAGTCGGGTCAATAGCACCCAGAAAAGAAGAATATAGTTATTATTATGAAGTTTACCTAGGTAGGTCGGCCCTATCAGTTAGATAGGTCATCCTAGTTAGGTAAAATGTTAGTTGGGAAACTAGTATAAATAGGGAGGCGCCCTCCCTCATTTATACACACTCACTCACACTTGTATTGCGCAAGAGAGAGAAAGGAGGAGGGATAGAAAAGGAGGAATACTAGTGTCTTTGGTGTTTTGGCTCTTATGCTTGGGGTTTTCTCTCTCTCCTATGAGACCTTGTTCTTTGGTCATTGCATTCTGGTAATCTATATTGAGGAATTTTTTGCTGGGTTTTTCCCTTTAGGGTTTCCCAGGGTAAATTGTTGTGTACCTAGTGATTGTGTTTCTTTTAGTGATCATATTTATGTCGTTATTGTGAAAATGTATTAAATTCTAATCAAGTTAGGACTTAAGCTATGGTAGCATAGAAAACTTAACATAGATACACAGAAATAACAGACTCCAAAAATCCTTTGTTACACAAGGCTACTGTTACGAGAAAATATTCTTATCCCATGAGGTGGATCACAACAGAAAGTACGATGAAAGAAATAAAATCCATTCTCAAGCAAGCTAGATAAATTAAAGAAACTAACCACTAAGGGATAAGAACCGTACCTCAACTGAATGTTCAAAGACGACCACCATTGAGCTCTCGATAAAATGATTGTCCCTATAATTTTCCCTCAACAAAAAATAGATATACAAGCATAATGTATTATGTGTTAGTTTTCAATCTACCATATTCCATTTTAACATGTATAAATAAATTACACCCATGGATACAAATATTCATAATTGCACATGAAATTGGATGAGAAATGGATATTTCTATTAATATAAAATAGAGATACAATGTGACAACCTCTGTCGGAACCAAGAAACCAAGTCCCTCAACCTGGGTCTCCACCACTTCAATCCTCCATATTAAGGCAAGCTCACAAAGACAATGGCGAGCTTGGGAAATTAGCACAAATGGCTTTCTCAAAGGATAAAGGGATGCAGACTCAAGCATATAACAATGGGGCAAGGTTTTGTTATATTCTCTTTACTCTCCAAGTTTCTCCTCCTCTAATACGTCACAGTGGCTCAATATATAGCCATCCAATGGGAAATGGAGGGTCGAATTGAAGCGTTTCCCAGCATATGGAAGGCCAAGGATCAAGGCATTTGTTACTTTATGGGGAAAACTCCAAATATTTTTTGTTTTTGAGCATAAAACCCAATGTACACGAGTGACAATGGTGCAAGATGCGTATACACGAGTTGTAAACTAGTGACCCGCATGTGTCTTCAAAAGTGTTTTTTAAAGGGTTATACTGGAGCATCAGGGCTAAAGTGAGTAATTGGGGTATAGCGAGTCTCCATAGGGACAAGGGAAGGCCATCAAGGCATGATGCATGAGGTGTGGAAAATTACGCTATAATAGATGCCCCCTAATGTGTGAGGTCAAAGGGGTACACGATGGCTGAAATACATTATAATGTTCCTAGGAGTAGAGTAGTGAAGAACCAGATAGAAGAACTAGCCACTCCTCATCATAATACAATGATAACTCTCTACATATGACTGCATATATGGAGTATATATAGCATTCCAGGATACATATCAGTACAATCTCCATGAATAGGCATAATATACATATGTCATAAGTGGTCGCATCCACATACAATACACAATGGAGTATGGTCTCCATATTGACTGAAGACATCAAGTAAATAACAAGGTACACTAATCTAGTATGAGAATTGAAATCCCATAAGTACTGCATGATCAAGGAAGTAACATATATGAAATGACACCATACTGAGATATCTTCTACACAAAACATGATGGTACATGTACCATCATGTGAATGAAGGTGTTGAGGTCGAACATGATGAAACATCATCTAATTACTGGTCATTGATGTATATCATTAATAAACGTGAGACATCCCACCGATAATGAAAATGGGTCTCAAGGTACTAAGTGCATTAAACAAGTGTGAATAGAGGCGTTGAGTTCGAACACTTGAAAAAATCCATTGCTAAGGGGCAATTGATGTATTCCCAAATCTGTTGATGGTGAGAGAACCTGCCAGTGATGACTACAAGTCTCAAGGCACTCAACGAACTCTAGATCCTAATTCCAAAATAAATGATCTGAAGTCGATGGAATGGAATCCATTGGAAGGAGGGAATTAGGGAATCCCCCATCAACCAACATGAGGTACTCAATAAGGTTGGATATTTTGAAGAAATCGGAAGAACAAGATGTACATGAACCAATAACCATGTGCGTCTCTCGTGCATACTAAATGCAAGTAGCATGCAAAATAGACCCTATGAATAATAACCAATAAAGAAAATTACTGAAAAATTCAAGGAAACCAACATTAGGGTCTAATGGAATCTAAGACACAAAATGAATCCCTATGTGTGAATATATTTCTTGTCATCGAACACAAGGGAAACCACTCAATCAGCGACCACTGATGGCATGTCATCTGTTGAGTTCAAGGTCAACTACCAATAATGAAAGTACTCCCATGGTGCCAGATAGAACCATGGATCTCTGATGTATCAGGAATGGTCATCATGCATTTTTCAACATAACTGAGGAATGGATGACTCAAGTTAAAGACTTACTTTGAACAACATAATGAGGCAAATGGAGACACTTGGGCAGCATAGACTCGGAGTGCAAACTGGGACAACTCTGTGACATGGGAGGCATCAATAGAGGCTCCATAGTAATTGGAATATTAACCAATCGGTGGAGAAATCTCTAAATAATGAGTATACCTCCTAAGTTCATACTAGAAACCCAACCAACGATGAATAGACTCATGAGTTGTGATCTCTTTGAAGTTGACACGACAACTTCCAATATAAGACAGTATCATTTCCTCTCCAACTTTTAATGTTTTTATTTTTTATTTTTTATGTTTTGGTATTTTTCATATTATAAAGTCTTAAAAAGAATAAAATATGCTTATAGTACAATAAAGAGGAAACGAGTGTCACGGGAAAGCAAACTAGTTCCAAGGAGTGGAACATACCTATGCTCAATGAAAGGAAGCACATGCATGATAAGAACACTCAGGGGAATGTTTCCTCTCGGCTATGGGATAATCAAGTTGTAAAGGATAAATGATATGCTCTACTTGGATAGGATTGAGAGAATCTCGGGATATAAGGATTATAAAAATGAAGCAGGGAGACTACATTGAGCTCAATATGGAAATCGGACACATGCAATGCATTTACAACTTGATAAAAACGACAGTCGCTATGGGAGATGGCCAATATAAAATATAAGAAAGAACATGAGGTTTATGTTTGAAGGCATGGTGGGACTACAAGGGACTCCCATAATTAAGGAGGACACTTAGCATGGGAATCGGAAGGAAAAATGGGATCTCACTAGGGTACCCATGATCGAGGAATGTCTACCACTTACATAATGACACTTCTAGTAGCATCGGAATGGTTCTTTGAAATTAAGAAGTGGGTTTGTACCTATGGTTAATGTGGCATAGTCATGGGATAATGAAAAAATGCACGTGGAGTGAGATCCTATCCTATATGCCAGATATGAGACATACCTGCTGAAGGCATGATCATACTAGGCACAACCCCATACCACATGAAGAAACTGTTCCACAAAAAATCCTGCCATTGTAACATTAGTCCATAAAGCTTAAAAACTATATAGAAATGGATAAATGACTAGAATGAAGCTATGAAATTCTAGTAGGGAAAACCAAAATATATACACTAATGTGCAAAGTGTCAGTTGAGGTTGGGGGCTCAAACATAGATCATTGAGTGCAAGGGAGGAAACTAAAGTATTGCCTCAACCTTTAAACAATCAACCAATATTTATTCCATTTAAACAATAAATCACAGTAAGTATTTTCCTCTCTCAAACACAAATTGAAAGTGAGATGGATAATCTACTCTCAACTTCGATGAGAGGAGGCTCTTCTCGGATTCATTGGGATGGTAAGAAATATATATTATGTGTTCCCTTCGGCTATAGAATATCCTCATCCAAAGGGAGCACAGGTTGATCAACTTCCTCACCTAAGTCCAACCATGACTCATCATGCTTGGTCCTTTGATTCTCTTGTAGGGAAAAAGGTCTATAATGTAGGTCCTCCTAAGGACTTTCAAGACAACTCATGGTCTTAACAAATGCTTGATTCGGGGAAAATTATTATCAAGCAATCATGTGAGCAATTTTAGTGGACCGCCAAAGCAGGAAGGAGTGTGAGATCCCCCTCCTCTATCCCCGAAGAGCAAATATCAGGGTCTACAGTAATTTCATTTGAAGCTTGAGAAATGACCTTTCCTCCAGACAATGACATTTCTGCGTCGATGGGTGTGGGGCCTTCATCCCAATCACTTGGAGAAGGGAGGGTCCATGGGTCACTCAAATGCAAGGTATGAAATAGGAATGGAGTCAAAGGAAATGAAACACCATCATGCACATAATCAATTGCTAGAATTGTTGTCGGATACATTCTGACAACAACATTCTCAATTGATGGCTGAGAATTCTCAATAACTGGGACCATAGGTCCAGACAATGTAGATGCACTAGAATTAGCGAATGATAATTGATCTTTCATCACAATTATATCTTCATGAGGAAATGATACAACATAGAACAATGACGATACAATCACCTTCATGGCATAAATCCAATTCTGACCCAGTAAAAGGTTGTAGTCAAGGAGTGCATCAACCACCTTAACCTCGAACGACACAGTCTTCCCTCCCATCTAGCCTTGAGGAGAAATAATTATGCCATTCGGTCTAAATGATCATCCATCAAACGTTGTCAACATAGTTGTAGATTAAGACAATGGGGGAGATCCAAGACCCTTCTAACAAGATAATGACATGAGTTATGTTGAAGTGCCTTCATTAATAACCATGTGTTTGATTGTTTTGTTTAGAAACTCCACATGGGCTTAAAAATCCACATGGTAAGGAAGGCGAGGCTGGATATTAGCCGTCTCAAACGTGAACGTACTTGGACTACTAAAATCATGAGCTCTTAAAGTAGCTATGAAAGCATTCCTTTACGAGGGACAAGTCTGAAGCACCTCTAAAGATGGCATCACAAAGGGAGTATGGAAAAAATCCTCAACAATAGAATAGTGTTGGGTGTCTCAAGAATTCAGATTGTGACCCAAACACTTTAACATCCCTTTAGGAATGTGTGGTATAGTCTCAGCGTTGTCAATCTGCAAAGGAATCTCTAGAGATGGAGGCTCTTTACCCATGTTCGATTGTGACGGACCATAATCACATGAATGGGTCACAAGATGAACAAATGACATCATGGTGATGCAATCATGACCACCTTCCATGTCTGGTGGGTTTTGATCCCCACTAGAACTACTTCTGGTAGCTGAGATCCTCAAATCCATGTTTTTATGGTGTGGAAGGGGATCAATCAACACAGTTGGTATCTACACGATAAACTTCAAGGATTCCTCGATTCTAGGGCACAAGTACGTATGATGGTCTCCCACACAAAGCATACAATGGAATTTGACCTTCTGTTTAGTCTTCTCGTCCCCCCCCAGCATTCTTGACACTCTTGTCATCATTACGATTCTCCTTTTTATTTCCACCCTTCTTATTATTTCTCCCCTTCTTCCTATTTCTTCTGGGTTGTTTGTTACCCTTCTGGTTCAACGATTACACAGAAATAAGATCTATCAATTGGGTGTGTGTGGATGAGGTTGTATCCGTAAACTAGTTAATAGACAAACTCTTCATTTGATTCATAACCTGGTCCACAACTTCTATACTTACAGATCCCACAATGTCATCGGTATGTGGCCTAGGTTTAAACTTGGGATTGTGAGTTGACCACGGAGTGTCAGGAATAATATCTTAAAGGAGCCCACACTGAGCATAAATTAGGTTTAATTGTTGAGCTCTAAAAATAGCATGTTCATTGGTTGTCACTACGGATGTCAAAACATCCTTTGTGATATAAGGTAGTAAGGACTTGAGGAACCATTCCAGTAGAACTCTGGTGTAATGTTGGCCTTAATCAATCGCTTATGTCTATGCCACTCTTGATTGTGGTAAAAAATATGGGTGGCCTTATCCTGCCAAATAGTTGACACAAGTTCGGTACCTATATCATAGCGCACTGACAACTGAAAATGATTGAGGAAAACCAAGGCTAGATCATTAAAGCTCTGATACATGCTCCCAGGAAACTCTATATACCATTTCACAATTGAACCCGTTAGGGTGCGGTGAAATAGTCATAGTTGAATGGAATTGTGATTCAGCCAATTCAAAGAGTACGATAGATGAAAAGTATTCACACAGTCACCAGGGTCCTCGCCATTCTTACCCTCAAACTTTAGAACATCCAAAGGAAGCTTGGTGGGAATGGGGGTCCAAGTTGAATCATGACACATCGGGTCATCCATGAGTTTGGGTAGGTCAAGCATGTTCAACGTAGCTAAAAATAACAGTCTAGGTTGTGTCATTTGATTCCACGCTCTCTAGAAATATTAGTTATGATAAGGCTAATTCTGGTAAAGGGCGTGACCTTGACTAGTAGGATATCAACCTCCCCCCATATGACCCATGTAAGGATGCACAAGTATTTGGAAGTGGGGTATCCATTGAGAAGGGGGAACCATATAACCATAGTTATTCGACTGGTATACCTGATGACCCCTTCACACCTGGGGAGGTACGAAGGTTATAGTGGGGATCCCTGATAACTCACTGACAATGTATTGTTGACCAAGGTGATAAGGGGGGAATGTGGATATTCTTTGGTTAAGACTTTGAGGGGGATTGATGATTTACTCTAAGTCAAGTTTAAGAGGNCGTGTAATGAATCCTATAAAAGGATTGGCACACTCTGTTTTAAGGTGTCCTGGAGGTGAGTGGGTAAGCTCACTTGGCCCGATTGGCCAGTTTTGGCCCAAGGTAATAAATATTTTCATTGACTTGTTTTTCCCCACATGGGGTTTTCCAGGGTAAAATTGTCTGTGTATCTCAATATGTGATTGCTATAATTGTCTTATGAATATTATTTCTCTCGTAAATCATTATTTATGCTCGTATATCTAACACGAGCACACATGTTATTTCTTCTTTTTTAAATCGAAAACATCAAATAATGTTTCTATGTGTTGCAGTTTCTTTGTCATGGTTTATATTTTTTAATATGTTATGTTTATTTTTGTGTATTATATCATATCTATAATACATATATTATATATTTCAAGTATACTTTTCTTTGATGAAGAGTTGCAAAGACTACTGGATTTGGATTCTAAAATGACAAAACTTCTTCGTGGTTGGAACAATGAATCTATTCATCACTTTGCCAATGATAAGAAGAACCACAACAATTTGGGGCATTTAAAAAACTGAGGAGTGTATGGTTAAAGGTTTCAAATATTTAGTAGAGGTGGGGATCATCATTTCTAAAATATTTTAAATGAACCAAAGACTAAAAATATCATTGAGATAATCAAAATATGTCCATACTTTCTCTGGTTTGTCAGGGATGAGGATAATCTTGTTGGATACCTAATACTATAGGATTAAAGAATCTATAAAATATTATAAATAATTAATTTCTATTACTAGAAATCAAGATGAAGAGTCATGTATCTTTGGTAGTTAAATCCCAAAGGTCACATAACCTTATGTATAAATAAGGCATTCTTCATTAATGAAAATCAATCTATGGATTTATTCCTTTGACAATGGTATAAGAGCATGGATTTTTTAACTCCATGTCATTTTTAGGTCTACATATAGCCTCTTTTCTCCTAGACATACATGTATGTCTTTTGTAATTCCTCAATCTAACCTGCAAGACCAAATTCCTCTCGATGTCTGATGATTTCCCTCCTCTCGATGTCTGATGATTTCCCTCCTGTAGAATCACTTAATATCCTATGTGGGTTTAAAAACTTTAACATAATATGACACACACCTAACTATTCTCTAGATGTATATATCCTCTCTCATGACCTACAACCCTAATTTCTTCCACGAGGAGGAAGACTATCAAATTGACCAGTTCTGTTTATGGAGGAGAGAACTCAATCCACGTGCCTTACATGGGTATATTCTGAGTTGTGAATTACGAGTAGGGCAAGAGACAAAACCCTAGTGTACTACAAGTTTTTCCCATGTTTCTTACCCATTGATTAGATTTTGTCTAACTGGGCCATCCGGTTCTAGAGCAGGCATGCTTGCAAGTGTTTTTTATGATAAAATCATATCGTTGTATGACTTTATCTGAGATTTCTATTGGTATTCTTTAAGGGATTTTCTGTGATCTAATTGACATTCTTTAACATGCATGAGTTTTATTTTTGTCAAATTTACATAGTTTAAGATATTGGTTTTAATCCCTACTCCAAAGACTTTGGTAAAGTATTGTTTTGTGCAGTGAACTCTCAACCATCCTTTTCTAGGTTATTAGAGTATCTAGAGTTTTAAGCTCACAAAATTAGATGTGATTTTTTAGAGAAGTTAAACTATAATTTTACATGTCCCATGGTGACTATTGGAAATGATTCTACCTTTTTATGTGACTTTATTGTGCATGAATGACATATTTCAAAACTCAAAAACACCAAGCCTATCACATGCCCATTTCTTCTTCCGATAGCTTATATATGGATGTGAACTTCGTATTTAAAACTTGTCATATCTCTCGAATACTCTCTCATTTTACTATCCCGAGTGTGATATGGATGTGAACTCTATATCGCATGCTTGTCCTATCTATCGAAGACTCTCATTTTATCATCCCACGTGTAATATGGAGATCTAATGGAGATATTTGTTCTTTTTCAAGTGTGCGCATGCTTGGTAAGTCGGATGGGAGATCAATTTTAATTTTTCTCCATGTGTAGATTATTTACATATCTCTCTCAATTGTCATACATTGCAATGAGGAATAATTTGGTAAAATGTAACTAGAATCAACACCCACGTTAAGAACCAGAATTAGTACCTATGTTAGCAATTATAGGAGGTCCTTTGGAGCCTCTTTTATCAACATCAACCAACTTGTTGGGTGCACACATTACCATAGATATATTGAAAGAAGGGTGACCTGCATTAAAATGGATCCATATTTCCCGTGGGGGGGCATAGCAAGTGGTAAAGTTGAAATGTTGTAAATGGTTGTAAATGGAAGGTCTGATGTTCAAATCCCCCCCAAACTTACCCATGCGCCATGGTTGGGGCCCTATGGATGCACCTAGGCGTATAGTGGTAGCAGGATTGGATCCCTAGACCTTGTGTCATGCGAGTACCAGGCCCATCCCCAGTTGTTGATTCCCCTGGTAAAACAAAAAGGAGCCATCTTGGTTCTTTTCAAAACTTAAGTTTTGAGATCCTCACATTAGCGAAGTTTTAGTACCATATTAGAACTTTCAGTTTTATATTTGATCACTTTCAAAGTGTTTTGATACCATTGTAGTTTTTACATTCTTAGGTATTTTTAAGCTCTCGTATATATCATTGTCATTGGAGTACCACCACCCCTGAATCACTAAATTTTGGATTTTGGCCTAATTGCACAAAGAGATTGTATTGAAAATTGTAATTTAGCAAAGAATGTATTATAACTATACTACAAGATTTCAGTAGAGATTGTAAACCTATACATATAGATAGTTAGATATTATGTATTGCAAATTGTATTACTTGGGGGGATTTTAGATACTTCCTGCAATATATTGTAACATGTATTTCAATAGACTATATTGGAGCTCACAATTTGAAAAAGTGAAAAGAATATAGACCTACGCATTGCATTTACAAAGACTATATTGAGTTCACTATTGCAAAGATTGTATTGTAGACTATATTTTATACCTTTGTAGAGATTTTTATATTCCAAATTGCTTGTATTACTAGCTTGTTAAAGATGCATTCTTAGAGAGGACGAGGAAGAAAGATGTTTAGAAGCTATGGGTAGTGAGAGATATGATATTCATTGTGCCCATTGTGGCAAGAAAGAACATGAGGAAGAAACGTGCATAATTCCATAGCAGTATATCTCAAGAAAGAAAGAGCGAAAAGAAGAAAGAAGTAAGGCTCCAAAATCTAGTAGAGCTCCTAAATCTACTAATTCTATTGTTGCATACTGTAATATTAGTGTAAATGAAGTTTTGTTCAATAGTTCATATGCTTTTTGCAGAGATACTTGGTTATTTGACACTAGTGCTACCTACCACATTGCCTTTAGAAAATATTTATTTGAATAATTGAATGACAATGTAGATGGTGTAGTATATTTTGTAGATAAGTCCAATGTGATCAAATCCAAGGGAACTGGAACCATCTTTCTCAAATTTCCTAGATTCTTTGACTTTCAATTGTAGAGTATTTTTTATCTTATAGAGTTGTAGAGAAACGTGTTGTCTCTTGTGCATATTTGACAACAAGGTCATTCCATCCACATGTTAGCTGGAAATTTGACAAAAGAAGATCCTCTGACAAAAAAGTGATCATGACCAAATATGAAGATTATAAATTGTTGAAGTTGAAAGGCACATCTACAATAGCATAGAATTTTGCACCACTCTCTTGCTATGATGAAGGTACATTGTCCTCAACTCTTTTGTGGAACATCAACTTTAATAGTATTAGATAGTTGAAAAAGAATGGCGTTTCTGGTTTTCCCAACATTCCAAAGAAGTTGAAACAGAGTGGCATTTCTATTACTGGAAAACATACTAATAAACCTTTTCATGATTCAAATTTCAGAGCATGTAGAACATTAGAATCGGTGCACTCTAACTTGTGTGGCCCCAAACCTGTCGTTTCTACAAATGGTAACAAATATATTGTGATTTTTATTATTGATTACAACATGATTTGTTGGGTGTATTTGTTAAAATATAATCAATCCTTGAAATATTTAAAAACTTTCATGTATGGATTAGAAATAAAGCATAATTGTGGTTTGGTTCCCTCAGTACTAATAATGGAGGGAAATATATATCTAATGAATTTTAAACCTATCTTAGCAAACATGGGATAAGGCATTAAACAAATATTCCATATGGACCTCAATAGAATGGTGTTGGAGAAAGAATGGGCATGACACTTTGAATATGGTACATTCTATGATATATTTCAAGAATGTAAATTTGATGTTTTGGGTTTATGCAGTTCTATGTGCAGTTTATTTGAGAAACAGAAGTCCAAATCATGCTCTTGAAGTTAAGACTCCATATGGAATGAGGTATGACCACATTCCTTTGGTGACACATCTTATGGTATTTGGTTCCACATGTTATGCCCTAATTCCAAAGGAACAAAGAAACAAGCTTGGTGCAAGGAGTCAAACTTGCATCTTCTTGGGGTACTCAAACATAACCAAGGAATGTTATATTTACAATGAGGTAAAAAAAATTATTATACTTTATAGAGATATCATTTTTCTTGAAATGAATAAAAACGACAAGTCTATTGAGAGGCAGCATGATCGCTGGATAAATATACCCATGCAAAGACATTTCATGAAGTTCACAATGAGATTCCACAGCTTAAAGGGGGGATCCCTATTTGGATCAGTCTTTGGAATCTCCTTTTTGTAGCACTATATCCCCCTCATGAACAATTTCCTACCACTTCACCAAAACAAGAGGTTTAATTAGATTATGTGATTGAGAGGATTGGAAGATTGAATCTTGAAGAGAATGTGGCACCACCATTTGAGAAACATGGACCTTCACAAAAAGTTCCAAAGTTGGTCACAAAGGAAATTGAAAATGTCTACCTTATGAAGCTTGAAAGAGAGGAACCAAAATTTTGAAAAGGCAAGATGATGGAGGAGATGCACATAACTCAAATTTAGGGGATATAAAAGATATGCATATTTCATATAATTATGAATTCCATTTACATGTTAACCTTGAATGAACTTCCTTTGAAGAAGGTGTTGCTCATGATGAATGGAAAGAAGCCTCACAAAATGAATATGATGATCTCATCAACAATGGGATGTGGAAGTTGGTGGACCCTCCATTTGTAACCAAACCAATTGGTTGCAATTTGGTCCACAAGAACAAGTACAATTCAGATGGTGCACTTGACAAGTATAAGGTCGGGATTGTAGTAAAAGGTTTTGCACAAAAGAAGGCATTGACTATGAGGAGAATGTATCCCCAAAAACAAAATGGGATACCATCTGCACTCTATTGTCTTTAGTTGTATAGAGTGGGTGGAAAGTTCATAAAATGTATGTGAAGACTGCTTTCTTGAATGGAGACTTAAAAGAGAATGTCTTCATGTCTCAATCAGAAGGCCTTTTTTTTAAGGGAAAAGAATAGAAGGCGTGAAAACTCATCAAGTCATTGTATGTCTTGAAACAAGCACCACACACATGGTAGGAAAAGCTAACTAAGCATCTCCTAGAATTAAATTTTGAACACTTTAAACTTGATGATGCAACCCTAAGAAATTTGGAAGATCTGTTGTATGTACTGTAGTGTTATGTGATCTATTGATGGAAGGTAACAATGAAAGCTACATTACATCCATACATAAAGAGTTGAAGAAAATATTTGAGATGATATATTTGGGATGTATTCACTACTTCTTGGGAATTAAAGTATTTTTTTAACACTTTAAACTTGATGATGCAACCCTAAGAAATTTGGAAGATCTGTTGTATGTATTGTAGTGTTATGTGATCTATTGATGGAAGGTAACAATGAAAGCTACATTGCATCCATACATAAAGAGTTGAAGAAAATATTTGAGATGATGGATTTGGGACGTATTCACTACTTCTTGGGAATTAAAGTATCCCAAAACCTAGAGTACATATTCATCTCCCAGAAGAAGTGCACTAGAGAATTGTTGAAAAAGTTTGGCATGACAGAGTGTAACCATCTCTCTACTCCCATGGAATATAACATGGAGCTCACATGAAAAGAATAGAAATAATTTGAGGATGAAACCATGTACAAATGACTTGTGGGGAGTCTTATATACCTTACCACCACTAGACAAAACATTTAATTTGTTGTTGGGATCCTTTCCGTGTTCATGCAAAAACCTTATGAAAAACATTGGTCTGCTACATAAAGAGTTCTAAAATACATGGGGACTCAAGATTTTGGACTCAAATATCATAAGGTGGATGACTTCAAATTGATTGGATATTCTCATTTAGAATTTGATGGTGACAAAGAGAATGGAGAGTATACTTTGGGTTACCTCACAAGTCTTGGAAAAGTAGTTGTCTCTTGGAGATCATGCAACTTGTATATTCCAATATATTCCACAACAAAGTCAGAATATGTGGTTGTGGAAAAAGGAACAAGGAGATTGTGTGGACTAGGAAAACACTTGAAGATTTCCAAGAGAAATAGGTGATTTCCACTCCTCTATTGGTTGATAATACTTCTATAATCAAGTTTGACAAGAATCAGATATTCCAAGATCGAACTAAGAACATCAACACAAGATACCATCTGATATCAATATCATGTAAAGGCCAAGATAATTCATTTGAGACATTATTCCAAAAATGAGAAAATACAGACATCTTGACAAAAATGCTTGGAAGAGAGAATGCTAAAAAGTTCAAAAATACGCTTGGATTCATGAACACCCATTTCAATTAAGGGGGGTGATGTTGGATGCCTAATTGTATGGGATTAAGGAATCTGTAAACTTTTGTAAATAATTAATTTTAGTTACTAGAAAGTAAGATGAAGAATCACGCACCTTTGGTAGTTGACGCCCAAAGATCATGTAAATTTGTGTATAATAAGACATTATCCTTTAATGAGAATCAATCCATGTAGTTATTCCTCTCACAAATCTACAATTATTTCGGGAGGTATCCAAGCATGAACTTATGATGTTTATGTCATCATTTGAAAGAGATAAAATATCACGTCACGATGGCTAGACAATTTTTTTTTTAATTTGTTAGTTGAAGATATTATTAAAGTGGTAGAGGATTTAAGGACATTAGGAAAGGTGTTGCAAAGTTTTAACTCAACCTTCATATCCTTCATACCTAAGATTGACAAGCCTAAGAATTATGATTTTTTTAGGCATATTTATGTTTGTAATTGTGCTTATGTGAAAGTCCAAGCAGTAAGAATCAATTCAATTATATCAAATGTTGTATCTCCTCAAAAAAATTTATTTTGGAGGGGATTAAAATTCATGATGCCATTGTGTAATGTACCTACTTGGAATTTTGGAGAAAATTAAAAGTTGGGCAAATTCAAGCTTGATTAGTCATGACTCTAGGGGATCAACTAACACCAAATGGTCCCGAATTTGAAATTAAATGGTATGGTTAGTATTATAACATCCAAATATTATACATAAACACTTTGAGTCTTAATTAAATCCTCTGCAACTTGGTTTGGGGCTAATGAGAGAAAGTGCATGTTTCCAAGGAAAAAGTAGTAAACTAATCTTTCTTGGTTTGGTCCCAAACACCACCGAAAATTTCAAAACTTATTATGGAAGGAAAATTTTGTATTTAAAACATATTAACATACCTCATAAACTCAATGGTCGAATCAGGAAACTCGTTTTTACATGATATTCAAATCTGCACAATGTTGGCCAATTTCTAGCTTTAGACTAGTGAAACCCAAGTGACCCACATGCATCCAAATGAATTTAAATTTTGTATGGAATATATTGATGGGTATCAAGAAATACTAATTCATATTATTTATTCTCATACACTTTCAAAATGGTTCTACAACTTTTTTTTGGCCATAGGGAAAGAAGGACAAAAACACTAGGAAATCTATGTTAAAACCCCAAGGGTAGAGACACTTTTGGCTCTACAAATGCAATATGAACCCCCCAAATTTAATAATAGAGTATGGGTATGTATATCAGACATAAATGACTGTCATTATTCATGGTTATTAATATTTTCAAACTGGTTATGAGGCGCAACATCTATATGGTAAATTTTCGTGAATTTGCTTAAAGCGAAAAGGTCTTAATAGCTCGATTTTGACTCATGGAAAGTAGGTTGAATGGTTCAGATAATGAAATGAAATATAAATACCATAAATAGAATTCAAATGGATGCCCCAATATCATTAAACATAAGAGAAATTCCTTCATATAAATATGATATACAACTCTTTCAAAGTGGAATCCCAATACATTTAAACTAGTAATTCAAGAGCATGGGAATGGAAACCTTTCACACTTAAGTTTCTTGGATTTCGAGATAAAAAGAATATGGTCATGAAATTATAGAGTAATAGATAATTTATGGATGCCCCATCATCATCAAACTCAGATAAAATTCCTTTTACAAATCTGATATACAACTCTTTTAAAATGGAAGCCAAATACATGAAAACTAGCCATTCAAGAGCATGGGAATGCAAGCCTTTCACACATGGATTTCCGATATTTTGACTTATAGAGAATATGTACATAATATTACAGATACATACATAATATACCCAATCTTGGGCATCAAATATACTCAGAAAAGTGCAATCACCACTCCAACAAGTGTTCCATCAACATGAGAGTGTGGGGGAACGAAGAAGAAGGAATGAGAGAATAGGGAGATATATGAGAATTTGAAATGTATGGACCTTAAAAATGGAAATAAAAAAGCTTCATTAATATCCAATTATATTTATTAATGGCCTCTCCATTAACCAACTTGGAAATGAATCCAACTCCCTCGAAATTGGTTCTGAAGTAAGGAGAGTGAACACTCACTGTGCAATGGACAAGCAAAATCTCTCCAAAATGTCAAAGGCCAATTAAAAAATGATAAAAACCCATTATAAGTCCTAATGAAATCCTTTTATTAAATTCATTATGCCTCGTAAGGTCGAATGTCCCTCCATGGGATTCCTCCAACTCATCTTAGTGGTTTAGTAACTCCTATGACACTTGTCCTCCTCTTTCATGCTCCAATTCTTTCCCCAATTCTAATAGTTGCATCTAACTCCAAAATTTGACCTCTTGGTGGATATTTTTACCCCTGTCATTTCATATTTTTCATAGGTCTGCAATCAGGTCTGAATTTGTCATATTTTTCATAGAATCTTTCATCATTAATTATCATGGAGTGCATGGAGTCTCCTTCCAAGTGGCACACATTGTCTTCTAGTGTCTTCCTCTTACATGGGAGTTACTCTCCTTTAATAATTCAAATTCCTTGGCTCATAATATGCTATTTGACACCACATTATCCTCCAATAATTTTACATTACTCATGTATTCGAATTTGGATGAAAATCATGCCAAGTGTGTGGGGAATCTAGTCACCCAAAGGCTCCACAAGCTTCCAAGTGTCTTCATGACCCAAGGACACCTTATTTTCTTATAGATTATTATTTATGTGACCCATTTAAATGTGAATATGGAAAACTAAAGTCCTTTTGGGTCTCGTGGCCTCTTTATTACAAAATTTATGTCTCCATCTCAACCTAGGGAACTAATAGGTTGGTGGAACAATATTTGCATGTAGTCTTAGTTGAATGGGGACATGAAACATTGGTGTGGTGTAGGAGGAGTTGCACACTATTAAATACAATAATTTTCTTTCTATGATGTTAACATTAGATCTCTCTAAGCCATATTATAGGATTTGTTGGTTATATGCCAAATTGTTACTGATACATGTGGGCTTCTCCCTTGGTGTGGTTAATTGGATTATGGGGTGTGTGACATCAATTCCATATGTTGTCCTAATTAATGGGGTTTCCTAACATTTTTTTCAAGCCTTAGAGAGGACACCATTAAGGTTTCCCAATCTCTTTGCATCTCTTCTTATTTGTGGTGGAAGGACTTCATAGATCAGTGATGGAGGCGAAAAGAGTTGAAGATGAAACATAATGTGGTATAAAATATAAGTGATGCAATAAAAAAATTTGGAATATCCAGGAAGAAATATACCAAAGTTGTACGTAGATCAATTCAAACAACAATTATTTCAACTAGTACTAGACAAAAACGTTTGACAACACAACTAGAAAAAACAATAGGAACCTCAAGAAAGACATTGCACAAACATAACAAATTCATATTGCAAATAGATGATTTGATGAACTAATTGCTTGTTGGGCAATTATTTGTAGATAACCTTACAAAGATAGAATGAGAGAAAGTGTTAAAGATATTGTTGACAAATATTGGTTGGAACATGCTCGAGTTCCACAAAATTCAATGGATGTGATATGATGAACAATGATATGAAATGAATACAGAATCCATGCAAAACATATAATGGAAATGGCACAAGTACAATTGTACAATAAATTCAAGGAGGATAATCATGGAATTAGTATGCCAATCACTACATTTGTGTAACAGAAACCATGGTATGTTAGACCTATTACTATTAGTGACAGCTATTGTTGTCGTTAACATGTGGAACTTGAATTATATTATGACACTTTTCTTGAATTTGGTAAAATGTTGTGGCCAAATTCACCACCTCCACCCACAATACATGAATCCATATCTAAAATTCTATGTGAGAGAGATCACGATGAACTGTTTTATAATAAGAAATGTATCAATGGAAAACACTGTGATCGTTGTAGAAATATAGTTTTATTCCACAATAAATATCCAAGTGATAATGATTAGTCACTATCAAATATAATTGTTGATTGGAGAAGATATGAATACATCAATTATGCTAAAATTTCTAGTGCTGTGCTTTCCAGACGAATTGATTTGGGAGAAAATGAAATATGTGTGACAGATTTTCTAAAGAAATTTGAAAATGAAATTTATAAATACACCAAGCATTCACATAGAGCATGATGGCAAGACCTTCAATTCAAATAGTCTCGTGAACTTTTTCCACCTGGAACAATTTTTTTCATGGTTGATTTTGTAGAAAAATACACATTTGTTGCAAAAAAGGACTTAAAAAGTGAATACTATCATTCTGACCAAGTTTCAACATTTGTCCATGTTCTATATAGACATTATTAGCACAATGTTGATGGCATTGAAAGCACATGTGACAATCAAGATGTGATTAAACAATATCATTTTTATATTAGTGATGATCGTACACACAATACACATTTTGTACAACATTGTATTGAAAATATTTTCAATGAATCATTAAAAACATAAGAATTTAAATTCAATGAACATTGGATATGGTCGGATGGATGTGCTGAACAATTTAAATCTTCGCGGTCATTTTTTTGGTTATGTCGACTTCATAAAGAATAGAACATTACACATTGTTGGAATTTCTTTGAAACTAGACATGGAAAAGGTAAACATGATGGTACATGAGCATGTGTAAAAATATGTCATGTCCCCTCAATCTTGATCATCAAAATGTTGACCATGTTGAAACTCCTAGGGGTTCAAATTGACATTAATTATTCATACTAGGGAAATTTTGCTAATAATTATTATTGAGGCATGTATTTAATTTTTATTCATCATTATTATTTATTATGCAATTTCATGATGTGGAAATGAGCTTGCCATGTTAGGGGGGCGCATTAGGAAAGTGAACTTGCCAAGGTAAAAAAATGGGAACTACATGACAAAAGCAGTCAGGGAGGAAAAGGAAAGTTCCTAAAGGACAGAGACAAAAGAAGGAAAGTTTTGGCAAAGGAGGGTGTAATTTCCTCTTGGAGACTCAGAAAAGATGTCAGGACAAAAGCATGAAAGTTTTCACAAAGGAGGGCGCAATTTCCTTATGGAAACTCAGTCTCAAAAGCAGGGAACAACATAAAGTTATCAGGAATAAAAGCAACAACTATTTGACTAAGGAGGGTGCAGTTGCTAAGTCAAAGGGATGACTTGGACAGGGAAACATCTCCACATGGTCCTACATTCCAATTTTCTCAAGGAAGGCGCATATGTGGCTAGGGTTAGGGCTTCTAGGTGGTTTACTTGCTCTCACAGGTCACCATTGGCCTCCACTTGCTAAACATGTCACCCAAAGTTCTATTAAAGAAAAATTCGATCTCATTCATGCATTTTGGTTGATTAATTGATTGATTGATTCTATGTGAGCATAGTTTTCTGAGTGATGCACCTCAGAGCTTTGGGAGATGAGCCCCAAACCTTCCTTTCCCCATTCCTTTATTCCCAGTCCCTTCTCTTTACAAGTATCGAGTGCATAATTTTCAGCCAGTGAAGTCTTATTAGTCATATTTTGAAGCCTCTATCTCATTCAATTCAAGCTCCAGTGAATCCCAAGCTTCACCTACGCTCTCAATCTCTCTCATGTCCAATTTTGAGCCTCCTGCCCATCACTTTGATTCCTCTGTTGTAATGGTAAGTTAATATATTTATTTCTGATGTGTAACAGCTGATAAATAATTCTATTTACCTCTTTCAGGTCGCAATAACTCTGTTCATTAAGTTTGCATACTCAGATTTCCATGTATAAGCTTAACTAGTCATCAAAATGAAGAATTTGAGCATTCTAGTGCAGTAATAAGTGAGCCTTGTTCATGGGAATGAGTTTGGATGCTTTAATATGCTGTAATAATATGTATTAGTCTATTTTAAATACATTTATCATGTCTAATATAGTTCTTTTACGAATTTCGATCTTACTTACAAACCCTAGCTAGATTACTAGTTAAATTTCACTAGTCTAGTTGTCCTTTCAATTTAGAGAGTTATATTCAGCAATTTTTTATTATTTAAGTTTATATGTGTCACTAAAATACCCATCTACCCATACATACTTCCATATCATAAATTTGTTGAGTTCGTATAGTGTTTTGGCAGCCTCCATTGCGCAGGACTTCCCTAGTCCAAAATTTCCAAAAAACCCCAATTCACTCCTAAACTCTTCAATATGCTCTATAAATGTCTCAAACTATCCTGAAACTTATTTGATGATACATAAATTTCATAAAAACCCTCCATTCCTTTCCCCAATCCCTTGGTCGAAAGGTCTGAATAAATTTCCCTAATTTCACGGTTGGGTGACCCAGAAGCAGAAGATTAAGTTCCTGCATATCAGATCCTGAAACCTTAATGGTCCCTTATATAAATATGTTAGGGGAAATTAATTCACTGTTCTGAACTTACATTTGGATACTTTTCCCTTCCTACACCCATGTCTGCAAATTTCCCAACAAAACACCTTGAATTACCTAGTCTGAAGTTTCACCCAGGGTTTGTAATTTCATATCAGAAATTTTATTTAATTTGCAGCAATAGTTAGTGTTCAAGTCTGAATATCAGACTTGGGAACATTACAGTGGTATCAGAGCATGGTCTTCCATACCTTCTTGTGATATTCATGAATGGGTCTAAAATACAATTTTGATTCTAAAAGAAAGATTCCCTAAGAGGAGGAAGTTGAATCTGTGGAAAGGGAATTCCATGAGGAAAAATATAAGAAGGATGAGTTCCAAAAATTTCTGAGAAACATGTTGAAAGTTCTGCAAGAAATTTCAACTAACTCCATACATTCAGGTCAAGAGACCAAAGTATTCCTAGCTAAACAATTGGGAGTTAAATATGGAGAAGGGAGCAACATTGGTTCCCAATGTGAAGATAGGAAGGTCATGGGTGGATCTATTTTCTCCAAGACTGGGCCCCAGAAAAGGCCACCAGAGTATAGAGATGAACCAAATTTGCAGCCCCGACCTACTATGCCCAAATTTTTAGAGATCCCTAACGGAGACCATGAAGCACAGGCTGAAACAATTGCTACATGGGAAGAGAAGTTTTATGTTTATCAAACCTTGAGTGAAGAATGCAGAGGGCTCTTCCATTTAAATATTTTTGTGATATTCAATACAAAGGGAAGCCAATAGGAACTCCAAGGCAGCCATATCAGAATTATGAATTAAAGAAAGCCATTGGGAAAATCACCTTACGATATTTTGATGGCACTTCCAGTTGCTTAGTGAGCTCTTCGATCTAGAAAATGGACACATATTTTCAGCTGAATCCTATGGTAAAAAGGGATGCCATGAAGTTGGAATCCATACATCTTGATGGGGAGGCCATTGACTGGTGGTTTCATGGCATGAAGAACCTTGGACATGATCAAGTAGTCACCTACGAGGATTTCACCAGAAAATTAAAAGAAAGGTTTGACCGGAGAGATCCTGATATCTCTTTCCAAGATTTGGCACACATTAGACAAGTTGGAACTCCATAAGCATACATATCAAAGTTCCAAAAGGTGGTTGTAATGGTAACTAACATATCAGAATCAAGGTTGATCCTTTTGTTTACAGAAGGACTGGCTGAACCTTTGAAGGGGTTGGTGAAAGCTTACCGACCCACCACTCCGCAGGAAGCGGTGAGGAGAACTAGAGACCTGCATGATGCAATTCCGAGGACCACATATCCTCCCAGAACTCCTATTCCTCATAAATTTCACAATAAAATACCTCCTGTGAGAAAATTTCCTTCCCCTGGAAAGAGAGATTACTCCTACAAGGATCGAGATGAATTGAGGAGGAAAAAACTGTGTTTTTCCTGCCAAGAACCTTGGGCTCTGAGCCACAAGTGTGTGAAGGGAAAAACACACTATATTGAAGTATTTTCTGAAAGGGATGAAGAGGTTGTGGAAGAAGCTGAGGTGGTTGATGGAGAGTATGAAACATCTGAAGAAGAGGAGAAAATCCATCAAACCAGTAGCAAAATTGTAGTACTTAGTGGAGTACCCTGGTTCCATACTTTAAGTCTGAAAGGAGTACTGCAAGGCCAGAAAATCACAATCCTTATTGATGGGGGTGCCACCCATAATTTTATTTAATGCAACCCTGGTGGAGAGGAGAAAACTTTTGACTGAGTCCTTTGAAGGATTCACTGTGGTCATTCTGGGTAACCATACCATGGAATGCAATCAATGGATTCCAAATCTACAAGTGAATATCGGTGACTACACTGTGAAAGAAAAATTTTATGTTGTCAGTGTGGCAGGAACGAACATGGTGTTGGGGGTTCAATGGATGTACTCTATTGGAGAGCACTCTGTGAATTACCAGATACCACAGATAATTTTCAAGGATGCTAAAGGAAAACCAATGGTATTGAAAGGCATTAATACTTATCCAAGCCAAGTAATTTCTGCCAAAAGTATGAGATCTGGCATGAGGCATGGGGATAATGAATGGGTTGTTGAATGCCATATCACCACCGAGGGAACTACTACCAAGGTTTCCTCCCCACCCAAATATATAAACAAATTGTTGCACAAGTACAAGAGGGTTTCTAAAGACCTTCCATCTGGCAGGCCACCTGACGGTGGCATTGAACACATAATTGAGTTGGAAGCTAGTACACTTCCAATAAAAATCCACCCCTATAAGCATACAAAGAGATTCAAGGATGAAATTGAGAAGTCCATCAAGGAACTCCTTGATCTGGGCCTCATTAGACCAACCTCCAATCCTTTTGCTTCTTCGGTGGTTTTGGTGAAGAAGAAGGATGAGACACTTAGGATGTGCATAGATTGTCGGGCCTTGGACAAGAAGACCATAAAGAACCGGTACCCAATTTTCCACATTTATGAGTTGCATGGAGCCAAATTATTCTCCAAAATAGATCTTCGATCAAGGTACCATCAAATCAAAATGAGGGAGGAAGACATACAGAAAACAACCTTCCATTTTTATTTTGGACATTTTGAGTTTTTGGTCATGCCATTTGGCTTGACTAATGCACCAGCAACCTTCCAATCATGCATGAAAAAGGTGTTCAACAAGCATCTCTGTAAGTATGTCCTTGTTTTTTTTATGACATTTGGATCTATAGTATGACATGGAAGGAGCACTTGCACCACTTGGAGGAGGTACTCACTATGCTTGCAAATCTATACTTTTTTGCCAAGATGTCTAAGTGTGAGTTTGGCATGACATAATTACTATATATTGGTCATGTGATCTGCCAAGAAGGGGTCAAGGTGGACCCAGAAAAAATAAAGGCCATATTGGAATGGGCAAGCCCAAGGAACCTCACTAAATTGAGAGGCTTCATTGGCCTTTGTAACTACTACCACAGATTTGTCAAAGGATACTGCTGGTACACTACACCCTTGACAGATATGACTAAGAAGGGCGCATTTAGTTGGACTAAGGAGGATGAAAAAGATTTCCAGAAAATGAAAGAGATAATGAGCAGTTGTCCAGTACTTGCCTTGCCTAATTTTTCCAAACCTTTTGTGTTGGAATGTGATGCTTCTGGTGAAGGCATTGGAGCTGTTTTGATGCAAGATAGGCACCCTATTGCATTTGAGAGCAGAAAATAGTAGACACATGAAAGGTTGTATTCCATATATGATAAGGAGATGTTGGAAATTATGCATGCATTGGCCAAATTCTGATAGTACTTGGTGGGAGGTAAATTCATTGTGAAGACTGATCACAACAGTCTTAGACACTTCCTAACCCAAAAATAGCTCAATAACAGGAAACAAAAATGAGTGATTAAAGTTCAGTCATATGATTTTGACATTGAGTATAAAAAGGGGAAAATGAATGTTGTGGTTGATGCCCTCTCCAATAATCCCACATTATATTTGTTGCAGTTGTTAAATGAATGGAAGCTCCAGTTGGCCACCGAATATTCTAAATATTAGTTTGCTTGTGAAGTTTTGGATGGGGTAAACCAGAATGAAGAGTACAAAGTTCATGATGACCTCGTCTACTACAAAAACATAATTTTCTTAGTGCTCGGATCTACACTAAAGAGGAAGATTTTGGTCGAAGCTGCACATGATGCACCAGTGGTTGGTCACTTTGGTTTTTTTAAGACTTATTGGAAGGTAAGGAACAATTTACTTGGAAGGACCTTAAAGATGATGTCCTCATACATGTGAAGGAAATTTCAGCATGTTAACAGAAAAAAGTGGAGCACACACACCCTACTGGACTCCTCCAACCTCTTCCTATTCCTGAACAAAAATGGGATAGTGTCTCCATGGAATTTATCACTGGGCTACCCAAGTCACAAGGGAAAGACAATATCTATGTGGTGGTTGACAGGTTGACAAAATATTCACACTTTTTTGCAGTCACATCCACTATTTCAGCTAGTGAGGTTGTTTCCCTGTTCTTCAAGGATATTTTCAGGCAGCATGGATTGCCCAGAATTATAATCAGTGACAGAGATAGTAAGTTCACTAGTGCTTTTTGGAAGGAATTGTTTGGGTTGGTTAGAGAAAACCTGAACATGAGCACAATCTATCACCCCCAGATAGATGGACGAACTGAAAGGGTGAATCAATGGCTTGAAGGGTACCTCTGTAATTATGTTACGGGACAGTAAGGAGCTTGAGAAACTTGGCTCCACCTAGGTGAGTTCTGTTATAATACCACATTTCATCTTTCTATCAGGATGACCCCCTTTATGGCCTTGTATGGGTATGAGGCTCCAACTTTTGCAGACTTAATGTTTGGAGATTGCAGGGCACAAAAAGCTAAAGATTGGTTGTAGGAAAACGAGGACATTTTAAGGGCATTGAAAGACAATCTGCAGATGGCACAAAAACAACAAAAGGTGTATGTAGATAAGCATTGAGTTAACAGAGTGTTCCAAGTAGAAGACTTAGTGTACCTAAGGTTGCAACCTTATAGACAGTATTCATTGAAGAAGAAAGGGGTTGAAAAACTTCAGTTGAGGTTTTATGGACCCTACAAGATTATAAGAAAAGTTGGTGAAGTGGCCTATGAGATGGAATTTCTAGTAGGAAGAAAAATCCATAATGTTTTCCATGTGTCTTGTCTGAAGAGAGAAGTTGGCCAACAGATAGTAGCTTCTGAAGAATTCCACCCCTGGATGATGAAGGCCATTTGGTCTTAGTACCAGAAAAAGTGTTATTGGGTAGAGAAAGGAAATTGAGGAGCAAAACAATCAAAGAGTATCTAATATAGTGTAATGGTTTACCTAGTGAAGATACTACTTGGGAGGGTGAGTAGATCTTGCAGCACCCTGCTTTGCTTCTACTTGAGGAAAAGCATATTTGGGAGGGAAGGACTGCCATGTCCCCTCAATCTTGATCACCGCAGTGTTGACCATGTTGAAACTCCTAGGGGTTCAATTTGACATTAAGTATTCATCATAGGGAAATTTTTCTAATAATTATTATTGAGGCGTGTATTTAATTTTTATTAATCATTATTATTTATTATGCAATTTAATGATGTGGAAATGAGCTTGCCATGTCAGGGGGGTGCATTGGGAAAGTCAACTTGTCAAGGTAAAAAAATGGGAAACTCTGTGAAAAAAGCAGATAGGGAGGAAAATGAAAGTGCCTAAAAGACACATAAAAGTAGCCAAAGACAAAAGCAGGAAATTTTTGGCAAAGGAGGGCGTAGTTTCCTTATGGAGACTCAGTCTCAAAAGCAGGGAAAAGCATAAAGATGTTAGGAACAAAAGCAGCAATTGTTTGACTAAGGAGGGCACATTTGCTAGGTTAGAGGGATGACTTGGATAGGGAAACATATCCACATGGTCCTAAATTCCAAATTTATCAAGGAGTGTGCATACATGGCTAGGGTTAGGGCTTCTAGGTGGTTGACTTGCTCTCACAGGTCACCATTGGCCTCTACTTGCTAAACAGGTTACCCAGAGTTCTATTAAAGAAATTTTTTATCTCATTCACATAGTTTGGTTGATGAATTAATTGATTGATGCTATGTGAGCATATTTTTCTGAGTGATGCACCTCAAAGCTTTGGGAGATGAGCCCCAAACCTTCCTTTCCCCACTCATTCATTCCCATTCCCTTCTCTTTGAAGGTATGGAGTGCATAATGTTCAACCAGTGAAGTCTTATCAGTAATATTTTGCAGCCTCCATCTCAGTCAAGTCGAACTCTAGTGAATCCCAAGCTTCACCCATGCTCACAGTCTCTATCATGTCCAATTTTGGGCCTCCTTCCCATCATTTTGAGTCCTCTGTTGTAATGGTCAGTTAATATATTTCTTTCTTATGTGTACCAACTAATAAATAATGTTATTTATATCTTTCAGGTCACAATATCTCTGTTCATTAAGTTTGCATACTCAGATTTCCATGTATAAGCTTAACTAGTCATCAAAATGAAGGATTTGAGCATTCTAGTGCAGTAATAAGTGAGCCTTGTTCATGGGAATAAGTTTGGATGGTTTAATATGTTGTAATAATATGTATTAGTCTCTAACAAATTCATTTATCAGGTCCAATATAGTTCTGTTACGAATTCAAAGCTTATTTACACACCCTAGCTAGATTACTAGTTAAATTTCACTAGTCTAGTTGTTCTTTCAATTCAGAGAGTTATATTCAGTAATTTTCAATTCTGTAAGTTTCTATGTGTCATTGATACACCCACCTACCTATACATACTTCCAGATCATAAATTCGTTGAGTTCATACAGTGTTTTGGGAGCCTACATTGCGCAAGACTTCCCTAGTCCAAAATTGCCTAAAAACCCCAATTCACTCCTAAACTCTTCATATGGTCTAGAACTATCCCAAACTATCCTAAAACTAATTTTATGATACATAAATTTCATACAACCCCTCCATGCCTTTCCCCAAGCACCTAGTCGAAAGGACTGAATAAATTTCCCTAGTTTCACGGTTGGGTGACCCAGAAGCGGGGGACTAAGTTTCCACATAGAGGATCCTGAAACCTGAATGGTCCCCAATATAAATTTGTTAGGGGAAATGAATTCACTATTCTGAAATTAGATTTGGTTTCTTTTCCCTGCCTACTCCCATGTCTGCAAATTTCCCAGCAAAACACCTTGAATTACCTCGTCTGAAGTTTCACTGAGTGTTTGTAATTTCATATCAGAAATTTTATTTTATTTGTAGCAATAGTTAGTGTTCAGGTCTACATATCAGACTTGGGAACATTAAAAAAGAGCCCTTCGAAGATGGCAAATGGACCATTTTTCGATGTGATTTCATTCAGCTTCAGAAGCTATCCAATGGCATCAATTACATCTAAGATATGACTATAATCAACATTCAAAAGATGTGCACATGTATGTACACAATTTTTATTATTTCTATTAATTGTCAATTTAAAAAATGTTATTTGCAAGTCTAACATTAAACTATATTTACATTAACATTAAAAGTTGCCCTTTGTTATTTGTCATATCGTGTAGGTTCTTTTGTCTTATTGGAATATGATATGTAGATAGATCAATCCCATACGAGGTTGACACCATACATGGGACTAGATATTTACACTCTATTCAAACAAAAACCTTCCAAAACATGTTTGCATTTGGCAGTAGAAAGCAATCATGCTTTTGTCATATTTGCATTGAAAACGTTGAATCTATGGAAGTCTATGAAAATGTAATGAACAACTATGTAAAAATTTGGAAACACACATAAATTAATCCAAAGGAGAAAATGCCACTTGCATGCTTGGAAGAATTAGAATAAGAAGAAATAATAGGATTATCTGATGGGGATAGAATTTTGGATCTTGTCAGAAAAGGTAATGTAATATTTACTAAAAACATTCATTGTTAATTTCATATAAAGTATGTACATCTACAGTACAAATTATTTGTTGATTGTTCATTATTGGAGTCACCGCCATAAAGATGAATTTTATATTTATTTTTAAGCTTGCATTTGTCAATTGTGATCAGTTTTTGCATCGACTTTAGAGATATGTATAAAAATATAAGTAATATATCCTCCTTTCTCATTGTATAGATACAAATTATTTGTCAATTCAATAATGCACTTAAAAACCCTACCATCAATTTGACTATAGGAGATGTTTTCATTGTGATCGCACCCTTAGACAATAAATAAAAGGGGAAATATTATTTGTTGCGATGCACCAAAAGAAAGATGAAGTTATTGGAGGACTACAATGACAAAGGATTTACGTATGAGAGAGGAACCATCATATTAAAAAGTTTATTTTTTTCAACAAACTCACGAAACTAAAAATTATATTTACTTTCAAGATTATGAATCTGATGTCATATGTTGTCAATTTAGTCATTTAGTATGTGCATCTCGAATAAAATTAACACAAGTTCCATCCAATAAAATATTAAAAACTAAGACATGGAAAATGTCCAAAGTTGATCATGAATGAATAATTGAAGATGACCTTCCATTGTGATGTTTTTAAAAAATCTTGCAAACTCTATCCATATTATGCATTACATATAAATTGGATATATATATTTTACTCTACCATTATTATATTTGAATTGAATGCTCAAATACCAAACATTGTTTAATCTTCCTTGAACAAGGCAAGACAAAAGTGTCTACCTCTAGGATACATTTGATGTCTTTGTTGTAAGATGTGTGTGCAGGTCTATATGTACCTAAAATATTGTAATACATGTTTTCATACTCTCAAGAAGAGTAGATGTCCAGTGCACTTGGACATGATTGTTATGCCACAAAGTTGTTACACTATTACAAGGCCAAATTACCTAGAGCAAAGAGTTCTTACCCATATAACATCATCTTTCAAAAACTGAGCCTACAAGCTTTGCCAAGGGGGCGTTGAGGGATAGAAAAAACATTCGGGGTTAGTTGGGTTATGACGCCCCCCTTCAATTAACTATTTCATCAAGTGAATTCTTATTTAATTTGTTGGCTTGTATACTCAAAAAAATAAATCGTAAGATAAGGGTTCAAATATATGCATTCTTTAATATTTTTCTCGTACTCCATAAGCCTCTAATTTGTGATGCACACTTTTCTTTGAATGATTTTTCTAGCTTGGAAATTGAATTTACATCAAAACTTGTAAAGTTTGACTTCTACATGTCCAATGATTGAAATTAAAAATAATTGGAATAACTCATCCAAAAACATGTGACATAAATAATTGCCCTTTTACTTCTCTTGCTTACTTCTTGGTAAATCTTGATAGATTTTTTAATTTGTTAACATATTTTATCAACATTTGTATATGAAGAAATTGTATCTTTATTTGAAATTGTATATATTGTTAATAGAGCAATAAAAATAGCTAAAAGAACCCATTCTAGTGTGACAATTTTCTAATTCGTTAAATTTTTTTTTGACAACACTTAACTTTTGAATGAAAAATAATTGTATGTTTGTAGTATCAAAATACATTCTATGGGCAGATCTTGATTGCAGATCGAACCGGCGCCTCTGCAGAGCTAGGGTTCGTCTTCGCTGAGGGCTTCGGCCGCCTGCCGTCCCTCCAGCTTCTCACGCAGCCTCCAGCTCGAAGCTCCCCCTGTTCGAGGCCTTCCCAGCGCTGTGTCTGCAATGGCGGCCGCGTTTGTCTGCGGGTCTGGCGCCTCTCCTGCTCCAGTTCGCCCTCCGCCTGTTGCTGCCGCCTTGAGCTCCGTGGCTGCCCCGATCAGCGCCGGCCCTCCTCCTTCATTCAAAGAAGTGGCCTCTCGTCCGAGGGAGTCCTCTGTTCAGCCTGCTACTATTCCGGAAGCCCCAGCGATCTCCATCCAGATGCCAGAAGAAGCCCTGGAGTTTGCTTCTGAGTTAAGCAAGACTTCCTTGGTTTGCAGATTCAATGGCTTCTGGCCTAGCCTGGCAGACCTCCGATCCTGGATCTCTTCCGCTTGGTCTCCTCTGATTGCTGGTGAGGTTGTTGCTTGCCCTTGTGCCAAGGGATTCTTCGTGGCTATTTTTGAATCCGATGAAGATAGATTCAAGGTTTCTTGCTCCGGACCGTGGTTCTGGGGCAGAGCAGGGCTGTCCATGAAGCCATGGACCCCTG
>LPNX010040528.1:400953-439587 GCA_001517045.1 Pseudotsuga menziesii
AAAGAAAAATAATTGTATGTTTATTTCAAATGATATCGTTGAAAAAACTCATGCAGAAGTGTGACAAATTCTTGTCCTTTTTAAATGTTTTGATGTATGATACATGCTCATAACTAATTTAAATGGTGATTTTATGACATGGATCTTTCTAATTTGTTAATTTTTTTGTCAACATTTAACTTTTTGTATGAAAGGAATTTGCACGTTTATTTCAAATGTATATTGTTGAAAGAACTCATACAAAAGTGTGACATTTTTAATCTTCTCCTTGCTTACTCCTTGTTAAATGTTGATCAATGTTACATGCTCCTATGCAATTTAAATGGTAATTTTACGATAGACCTTTCCAATTTATCAACATTGAACTTATGGAAAGAATTTGTATGTTTATTTGAAATTTATATTCGATTGTGTACATGCATGTATTTAATTCTTTGAAATTGAACAATGATTTGAACACATAACTGAAATCGTGGCAAATAGAGATAACAATGATTTGATTTTTAATCACAAACAATGATTCCAAGATTGTGAAGCTTATGCTAAATTAGAGAAATGATTTAACAACTAATAAATGAATTTTCATATATTTGTTGTTTAATCATTTGCTCTAATTTAGCATAAGCTTCACAATCTTGAAATCCTTGCTTATATTTAAAAAACAAAAAATAGTTATATCCCCATTTGCCATGATTTCAACCGCATATGTAGTTCACCAACTACTATCTAAGTTGTTACATGAACATTAAACATGCACCATACATGAGTTCAAAATTGTAAGTACAAGAATAATTTATATAATCCTAACAAAATTGAACTATATTATTAAACTAGACATTTCAAGAATGAATTACTATTAAACATTATGATGACATTTCAATCCTAACAAAACATTACTATGAACAGTACTATTAAACATTACTATGACATTTCAATCCTAGCAGAATTGAACTATACTATTAAACTAGACATTTCAAGATTGAACATTATTATTAAACATTATGATGGCATTTTAATCCTAACAAAATATTACTATGAACAATACTATTAAACATTACTATGACATTTTACATGACTTTTCAATCCTAACAAAATTGAACTATACTATTAAACTAGACATTTCAAGATTGAACATTACTATGACATTTCAATCCTAACAAAACATTACTATTAAACATTGTTATGACATTTTACATGGCATTTCAATCATAACAAAAATGAACTATACTATTAAACTAGAGATTGAAACAAAATACTATACATTTAAATTGATACATGCATTCATGGACATCATTCAAAATTAAGATAGGCATTTAACAAACAAGTATACTATGTAATTAATCCAAAAAAATATCATCCAATACAATATGTAAGTTCAATACATATATAATCCAAAAATAAATTCTTCAATGTCGAATGCCTATGTCCATTAGAGGACCAATATCCAGTGGTGTGGTATTCCCCAAGTTGTCTCGATGATTCCCAACATGTAACATGTATAGAAGCAACTATGAATCTCTTTTTAATTAAACCAATCCCTCTCTCGAACCAATCCCACATCAACTCCTACAAATGCCTACGTTAAACCTTCAACTACAAATACCTTGCAACTCTCCCAACTTGAGATGTGGGCTCCACCTCTGCTATTAAATTCACAAGCCTAGGTGGGAAAGATATCTGGGATGGAGGTCGAAGAGTTGTGGGGTCGCAAAGAGCACCTTTTTTATCATATATTCATCCCTTTCCATCTCCATAAAAGCTAGAATGAATATTGATATAGTCTGGCTTCATATTTTAAAAAACTCAGCATAAAAAAATCTAGCAAAATAATTAGGAACCTCATCATTCCATGGCAACCTACCATAGGATGAAAGGAACTAATCATATAATAAATGTACAAGTTCAAGGTGCTTGAAATATTTCACTTTCATCATTTTTTGCTTTAAGCCTTCTTTGAAGTTAAACATTGAATTTGCTTGTTTTTCATCACTCTCTCCTTAACAAAATACCACTTGCCCGGACCCATCACTTGTGCCCTTCTCCTACGCATCAATTCAATGAAATCCTTTGTAGTTGGTCCAAGGCCCTCATATACCTCAATGAATTTTTGCAATGATCGCAAAACAATCTCTAGACTTTGTTTGCTCTCTGGAGGGAGATCCAAGCTAGAAAGAACATGTTGCAACTTGTTATAGTGAGATCTACAACTTTCCAGGGTTATTTGTTGATCACTGCTATCCCATGGAAGGTCCTCTGGTATATCATATGGATAAGTTGTTATGGGTGTACAACCCTCAACTTGTTCAGCATAAACCCTCCTTTCTCGACCTTCATCTCTCTATGCATAATTACGACCCTCTTTTGAACCTTACTCTGATTCAAAGAGAAACACATAAATTTGTGTGTAAAGATACAAACTTATTAAACACATGTGCAAAATTAGATATATATTGACATATAAATGTCCAAACCAGAAGAAGGTCAAGAATCTTGACGTTCTCCCATAGAAGATATGGGGGAATCATTTGTGTCCCTTTGACCTGACTGCTAACCACATGAATGTGATATATACAATTGACTCAAATATAGAGACAAACTTGGAAATATTTGATTATCAATGGAGATGCCAATGCCTGATTACCTCGATGACCTCCCCTTAGTATATGTAGTTGCATCAATAGACCTTACATGCTTTTGCCTCAAAGACCCCTCTCTTTCCTTTTGATAATTTTTTATATTTAGACAAAACTATCAACTCAATACATATTCAAATTTTACATTATGATTTAAATATTCCAAACATTTGACATCCATACAAAATTTTAAGTTCCAACATGGTGAAGTCTTTAAAAACAACTTGAAAGAGGTGCAACAAAGTCAATTTCATAATTAAGGAAGTCTTGGAATTATAAAATTCGTCAATTGATCCTTAATCTAATAGTTAGGAGAGAAACATTTAGCAATGTTTTAAGGATGTTAATGATTTGGTGATTATGAAGTAGGATTAAGCTCTCAAATGGGGCATTATATATAATTAAAGTTTGAATAATGATTAGGAAATGTTTTCCAAGGAGTAGGGTTAGGATTGTGATAGAGAAAAAGACATCTAGGTTGAAGGTGTTACAAGCAAAAAGAAGGGATAAATTCTTGGTTTAAGTCAGCAAAATAAATCAATTTAAAAAAATCACTTCTGTTCTAAACAACCTTACTAAACCACTCACAAATTTGAGAGTGGGCACCTTTTCAAAGGTGTTTCTTTATATCTAGAGATTATTCTTAAAAGAACATAGAAATTAATATAAAGTTGGATTCTTTCGCCTTCTTTTTTCTTTTTCTTTTTCAATGTGGTTCACGCGCAGGCTTGACCGGCGGGCTACATCCACAGAATAATTTCTGGCGGACCCACCCGAAGGGGCCTCACACCCGCGGCCTCTGCGTGCCTAACCCCAAGAGATTCAATGAGAATGGATCCCGTGACCTCACATGCTGGGAGGCCTAACTACGAGTACTTGACCGATTGAGCTAACTCTTGGGGCTCTTTCGCCTTCTTATAACCACTAGTATATTAATTGTTGAAGATAACATAGAGGATAAAAAGCTTCATCTAAGTAATGGAGTTAGAGCTTCCAGTGTTCACACTTAAAGTAGAAATTATGCCCCTTTGTTGAGAAGGATTTGAACATCATGAAGAATATGTATTGAATAGGCATAGCACAAGTTTTAGGGGAAGAAACTATATTCTAACCATGCGAGGCAAAAAGAGGTGGAACAAAGTGACTGTGCTAAGCATCAAGGACATTAAGTACAATTGTAGAGGATAAAAAACAAACCAAGAATTCTAAAGTGGGGGTAGCAAGATTCAATGTGGAAATGATGGGTGCACCAACAATTCCAAGTGGAGAAAAACAAAAAGAATTCCCTTGTAAAGGGACCCTTATTATTAATTGTAATATCCCGATTTTGACCCCATTGCATTAAAATTGTACATGATGTCAATATCATATTAAATCATGGTGAGGACCTCAAGGCCAAGGCCCCACCATCAATTTAGTGTTTTATGTATCGGAAATTAAAATCGATGTCGATGGCTATCGTGCTAACCAAGCACAGTAAAAATTGAGGCATCATGTAAATATGCAATTTAGTAAAATACCCACAACTAGCTATGCAATGCAACAAAGAGATGGGGGCATGATTTCACAAGGAATAGGGAGGGAAATTATTAAAACCATTGATCCAATAGTGTTAAGACAAATGTCAATGAGAGAACCCATACAAATCTCAACTACATTTTTTTACTTTTGCACCCAATCATTGTTTCTTCCAGAAGTTGGTTGAGGCAGTTAATGCCTTGGGAAGGGAGAGATATGGCAGTCAAAATTCATATTAGGGCAAACCATGATTTTTGGAAAATCGTATATTTTCTTATGGGGCAAGAAAACACCTAGAAATTGGTGCCCAAGCCATTCCTCACCCATGTGTTTCTCTCCCTCATGCAGTTGGAGCTACCTGGGTGTTTTCCTTCACGTTTTTATGTTGTTTTCCTCATTTTCCATGGCTGGGAAAACCATTTTTGGTGTTGCACAATGGATGGGAGAAGAGATTCATGATTTGGGGGGTTGAAGAGGTCGTTTTTGCTCTTATGAAGTCCGTAGACATTTCTGAATCGAATTTGCTCCCCCATGGTTGTTTTCCCTTCTACCAATTCGTTTTTGGTTGCCAAAACATTTTCCTTCATGCCCAGCACTTGTGTTTTGTTGTTATGTGCATCCATGTTTTGGTTTGAATTGTAAAAGGATTGGAAGAGGCTCATAAATGGCTTGATAAACCTAGTGAAGAGAGGAACCTCACATAAATATCAAGAGGGGCTGGCTATTCTTCTATGCACACCCTAAATAGCACTGGAAGGGAATGTATGGCTTGAGGGACTGTGTAGCAGTAAAGGGGATACTTCCTTGTGTTGGGTGTGTAAGCATGTGGAGGCCAAGCCATATCTTGTGCAGGTTTCCATAGCTCTGTGGTTGATCTCATTAGCTTAGCAATTCATCCTTTCCACTACCTTAGCAGCTTGATAAACCCAATTGTAGATTGGTTTGGTTGAACTTTGATGTGTATTTCGCTATTTGTGAGCCTTGTGTTCCCCTTTTCCTTGTCGAAAACATGCCCAGCTCGGGGGTGGCAGTTGTGTTGAGAGATTGATGAGCACAACTAGCCTATGGTTGGGTGGACCATTGCAGCAACATAGCTAGTTGCGGGACAACTTTTTTTCAAGATAAGTGCTCTTGTATTTAATTCCTGCAATGAATTTATTTATGAACATATTGAATGAATGCATTTGCTTCTGCTGCATTTTCATGTATTATGCATCTGTACATGTATTTTATTTCCAATGCATTATTGTTTATGTTCATGGAGCTAGATGCCCCAATTAATAGACAGAGTAGTGTAGTAGCGTCCTCTCTCTCTGGGCGAGTAGAGGGGAGGGGACGTGACATTAATAGAAACATTTTCCATGGCTATATCTCTAAATGATATATGAAACAAGAAATTGTATGCCTTCCTTAAATATGAAACAACAAATGGAATCACTATGAAATATACCTAATAAACTAACAACCAATTATCTATAATTCTAAGAATGGTATTCCCTCTTTAAATATGAAGCAAGAAACGACATCACTACGAAATATACCTAATAAACTAACAACCAATTATCTATAACTCTTAATATGTAACAAATTAAACTAAAAGATACACCCCTATATGACACACTAGGAACCAAGCAAGAAAACAAATTTTGATTAAAATTATAGCTTTCAATTGAGTATCCACTAGGGATGATGAAATATTTTGGAGGTGTACCCAGTGAAGGTAAGAAAGGTAACAATTATAATGACCTTTAAAAATTAATATTAAAGGCAAGATCATTTAATCTAAGGGGATCCTTAAACGATAATCATTACATGTCTTAGGTACCATTCATCATCCCATAAATAGGTCATCTAGTTGAAATCCTATGAAGTTCTATGAAAAATCAGGATGGATCCCGTGAAGGAAAATTGAACAGTAAGGAGTTGTTCATCATGGAAAGATAGTTATATATATTTTATAAATTAAGTCGCATCTGGTTCTAGTGGTATATAATTCCAATAGCTGATCTATAGATTAAAAAATCTTCATCCAGCTCTGAAACGACAACTTGATTGATCTACTTGACCGATAACATTTCTCGAAATGGGAGGGCAGTACACCAAATAGATAACAACATGCATTGGAAAGTGGGGCGTACAATGACTGATTAGATTTATTAATGAAATCGATGGACACCATAGTATGAGTGGAGTTCTCCAATGGAAGGTTCAAAACTAACCCAAGAGAGAAGGAAGGATCATTTACCTATAGTTTTTTATTTAGTCAGTTCTCTAGAGTTTTTCAGTTAGATCCCCTTTAATCCGCAACGATTGAATTTGATTGGTGGCTCACATAGTTTGAGGTGGGGTGGGTCATGCAATGCCCCAACAAACGACTAGAGGAGAGAAGGAAAGTACTTACCAACATAACATAGAGGTATTCACTAGCACACTATCCTCGAGAGGAGAGAGAAGGTTTGCATCACCATCGGTCGAGAGGAGAAGGAAGTCCACCATTACACCATACCCCAAAAAGAAGAAGAAAAAAGATAAGGGCCCTATACCCCTACCTAACTTACCACTACGACACATACATTTATACGTCAAATAAATTGATTGATGAAGGGTTTTAGTGGTATATAATTCCAGTAGTTGATCTACAGATAAACAAATTGACACTTGTGAATATGAAGAAAACATAAAAAACCGAAACCGTCATCAAATATATTTTTTACAGGCATAAGAAACCTGTAAGATACAGGCATATATATATATATATATATATATATATATATATATATNTAACCAAAAACCTGTTATGTGTGTGTGCGTGAGAGAGAGAGAGAGAGAGAGAGAGGGAGGGGGAGATTTATACTACACCCAACCATATTATTCCATTTCAAACCTGACACATTTATAAACAATTAAAAACCATAACTATATTTCACCTTTGAAATCTATTATATTTATAAACATTAAATCTACAATCCTACAAAACACGCTCTACACACAAGCAATCTATGAGTTCTAAATCCCAATTTCCATTAGCAAGAATACTCTACAATTTATCTACCTAAATAGAATACTTACCTAACAAAACAAAGGCTTAATTCATCTCTCGAACTCCACGTCCAATGTCGCGAACAACCTTTGCACTTCGCAACATCTACAAACGTGTTAGCGGGGTGGCCAAAATGGCTCATGACACGATGTTGGTAGTGACAAGGTGCCAAAAGGGTAGGGATGGTCCAACAGGACAACTGAAATGGCATGGGCGGTCTAGAGTGCAATGACAGGGTGCCAAGTGTATGTTGGTCGTGAATATGTGCCAATATGGCAGGTTGGCATAGTGTAGAAGGATCCCCAATGTCGCAGGGTTGTCCAATAGATGGGGTCCAACAAACAGGGTCACGGCAGCAAGGTGGTCCAACAGACCGAGTCAAGAGATGGGGTAACAGTAGCAGGGTCTAGACAACATGGCTCCACTTTGTTCGGCGGAAGAATGAACATAGACAACAACGATCAATTGAATATGTAATAATCATATTCATCTGAATGATTGTTCGATCGAGCAATTATTCGCCCGAAAACGTTTCAAAAAAAATTTGATGGCAAAACTTTCTCAATCGGCAATCCCTCACACAAATTTCGAGGTCGCCATTTGTTTTAACGGTCAATCGTTAATATTTATTTGGCCAAACAATTTATTAATTTATTCGGCCGAATTAATTTATAAATTCAAAAGAATAACTTCCACTATGCTTCTCCACCCCCAATTCTCACGAAATAGACACCCATTTTTTGTGATTTCACTTGACTTGTTTTCTTGGTTCTGTTTCTTCGATGGTGAAGGCAGCATGGGGCTTCATAGGTGTTTTACTGATGGTTTATGGTATGTTTATTTGTGGCGACATATAGGTTTCAACGATGGCAACTTAGTCTTGGTCCTGGGGTGTGAAGCTCTCTACAATGGGGCTTCAACTTTTGCAAAAGGTATTTTGTTGCTAGGTGGTTGTGGCTAGGTTTAGCTTAGGCTTGGAATTTGATGCCGTATTTGCTCTTTTGGAGTAGCTTTGTTGAAGGATATTCGTCCGGAGGCTTCTAGAGTGTTTTTTGTTTTTTTGTGGGCTCTTGGAGCAGTGTTTGTTGTAACTCATTTGCTCTTTTTCATAAGAGCTATGATGAATTTATGCTTGTGCACATGGTAACCTTCAGGTTTGTTTTTGGTGAACTATATTTTTGGTGGCTAGACTCCAAAAGGTTACAATTGCATAAGTATTTCTGATGTATGGCCTTTTTGGCATAAACAATGTGACTCAATTATAATATAATTGAACTGCAATATTTTTTTTGTGGAAAAACAATAAACTCAATATGATCAACATGTCACAAAATGAAATTTGATTCCATATAAAAGAGGTAATAATTATTGCTCATAACTACTTAATTACAATCAATTAACATAACAAACTTATATAATAATAATAAAATTATTTTAACAATAGAATATACCACAAAGTGGCTAGTTCCTACCAAATATAAAAATTAAAAAATAAATGAGCTTTAAATTAAATAATAAATAGAGAAAGTAAATGCGAAATCATAATAACAACTTAATAAAAATATTTTATATGTTAACAAAGTTTAGATTGGGTGGTTGAGCGCATTGCTTGTAATGCTCTCCACGGAGGTTCAAATCTAGCTCAACACCATTCAACCACAATTTAAGATAAAAACAAATATATAGAATTTATCATATCAAAAAGTAATTGTTTTCATAAAAACATTAAAATAAAAATGGATATGATTAGTCACATCAAATGAAAAGTGATAAGAACATTCTTTTTGTTTTTTTAAAAAAAAATGAAAAGTGATAACAACATTTTTTTTAAGTAAACAAAAATCAATAATGGGATGTGAATGTAACAGCATGACACTTTTAGAAAATTCCACATTAAATATTAAAAAAATTTTTACCAAGGCAAAATTACATTTTCATAGATTTTTTTTTATTCATAACCTTATTTTATGTTTCATCTATATTAGATTATATTTGACTGATTAAAAATAAAAGAAATAAAATGCAAAAAGTATTTTTAATTACAAAATTATTTTAATAAATTATTTTTAAATATTAGAAATCTTTATAAAAAAATTTAATAAATTGTTTTAAAAATATTAGAAATCTTTAAAGAAATTTATAATATGGAAATAAAATAATATAAAGTCAAACCATTTTAATTTGCCCATAAAAAATATCTTGCCCAACAACTCTAGCAAAAAGTGCTAACAACATTTCTTTTTTGTTTTTTAGTAAACAAAAATCAAATGTGAATGTGACGACACTTTTAGAAAATTCCACATTAAATATTTTAAAAAAAATTTACTATGTTTTAAAAGTAAAATTACATTTTAACCCTTTGTGCTTGAGTCAGGTGTGATGCATAGGAGGAAACTACAACATATTGGAAAGGATTCCAAGCCACATCCATGAGCAATTTTCACAGGTAGAGGCATAGGTTAAGAGTGAGTGGTATTATTTGTGTAGGGACAAAGTATACAAGCCATGTGAAAAGTTGGGTTCTGAATACTAGTTTTTCAATTTTTCGGGATACCAAATATTACAAAACAGTAGCCCTCTACTAGCACATCAAGACATTAATGGGAAAATCTATTTTGGAGAAGCATGAAACCAGCTACTCATACAGTTAGATGAGCTTCATGCTTAAAAGAAGAATTAGAATGCTAAGTTGGGCATAATTGCCTAGATTATTTGTGGAGTTAGATTTGTGGAATATATCCTTGTTAGTTCTTGGAATAAGGTCCAACCAATTTCTCTCTTTAAAAATGACTAAATGTGTTTCATGTTTATGCATTTGTTCTATTTCTTTTTCATTTATAGATATAGATACCTAGAATTTCTTTGAATTTACTCCTTTTTCAGTGGTTTTATCTTTACGCAGTCTAATTACATTTTAATGTGTTTCATCTTTTTTAGTAGTTTAATTACATTTTCATACTTTTTTTATCTATTTATAACCTTCTTTTATTCACCTTCTTTTATGTTTCATCTATATTATATTATATTTGATTGATTAAAAATTTAAAAAAAAATTAAAATATAAAAAAGTATTTTTAATTACAAAAATTATTTTTAAATATTAAAAATTTTTATAAAAATATTTAATAGATTGTTTTAAAAATATTAAAAAAATTTAAAGAAATTTATAATATGAATAAAAAAATATATAAAGTCAAAGTATTTTAATTACCAATAAAAAATATACTCTTGCCAACAACTCTAGCATTATATAATAATCATTACTACATAAAAAGATTACTTTATTATTCTAAACATTTCACATTAAAAAGGAATCTATACCAATTTTGTTATAGGTTCTTTGATATTAGATGATGGTGGTTTTGTTAGATTTTTGGATTTTTGTATCAGTTATGTATCACTTATGGTAGAGGTAGGTGACACTCTTGATTATTTGTATTTTTGATATAATCGAATTTATGAGCTTTGTGGGTTTTTTTGGATTAAGTGTTTTTAAGGAATTAGAATATGTGATAAATTTGAGATATGTACTCTATGATATTATTTTATTTAAATAATAAAAGTATTTTTTATTTAAATAAAAAACATTTCAATATTTTTTATATAAATATAAAATTATGAATTAAATATTATATAAGTATTAAAAAATTTATATATATATTACAAAGCATTCTTACTATTATAATGCTCTAAAATTATTTAGAGATCCATAAAAACTAACAACAATTTATTTATATGTTAAACTAATAAGAATGAAAAAAAATGGGCTATTGCATTTCAGTAAAGAAACATTTCTATCACAGTGGTTAAAATTAATTTTGAAATGTAAATCTTTGAATTAAGGTTATATATATGTTTTAAACTTTTAAAATTTAATTATTTAAAATAAATAAATTGATATGTTATCAATGTTTTATCTAATAAGTTTGTAAATATATCTTACAACTTTTTGAACATTACATTTTAATAAAAATAATAGTACCAACCAAATTATCCTTTAGAACTTTCATCCTAAAAGTTTCATATACAGTGGCTCATAGATCAATATTAATAAACAAAAAGGTAATAAAATTAAAATGCAAAAAATGGTTTTAAGTTTGTAGAAAATATAAATTATTAGCCTTAACAATTACAAACTCTTGTTTTAATAATATACATCTATGAGAGCGCAGATTTAGCATGCAGGATTGGAGGATGCATTCCCTAGAGCACGAAGCAGTTGTTGATCGTTGCCGGTGATATGAGACAGGTCCTTCGAGGGCTGCATCTGCCAGGCCTCTGGCTGGGCCGTCGAATCTCCTCATTGGCTTTGTTGAACCTAAGGTTCTCCTCACGCTAGCTCATGTGCTGAGAGGAATCTCTAGTGGGGCAGTCCGATGGTGACTGGGGTGGGCGAAGATTCGCCCTCGGATCTACGCTTGGATGCCTTCGATCGACTAATTGCCTCTCATGTCAGGAGATTCGGCAAAGGAGACACTCCGAAGTTTGTCAAAAGAATTGAAGATGTGACGGAAGTTGCCCTCCCACCGGAAGAAACTATTCGGGTTGCTCTTTCCCTGCCAGATCGAGCCCTGATTGGGCAATTCACGGGGCTCTAGCCCTCGCCAAAAACTACGGACAGTTGGGTCCAAAGAAACTGGAGACCCCTAATCTCCAAAAATGTTGCATCATACTCCGTCGGAACGGGTTACTTTCTGTTTGACTTCGAATCCAAGGAAGACAAAGATTTAATTATCAGGAATGGGCCCTATTTCATGGGGCCGCAGGGTCTCTATCTCAACGGGTGGACTCCGAACTTTGACCCCGAGGCTGACACACCTAAAGCAGTGCCAATCTGGGTCAGGCTCCCTAATCTCCCCATGCACTGCTGGAACCCTAAATCTCTCCAAGCTATAGGGATCATACTGGGGAACTACATTGGCATGGCTAGTCCAAAATACCAATATGCCTGCGCCCGCATATGCATTGAGGTTGATCTCGAAGTTGGATTTCCAGAAGCTATAAAATTAACAGTGGGGAATTGGTCCCATTTCCAAAAGCTCGACTATGAACAGCTCCCTTTCAAGTGCAGAGGCTGCCATGAATACAGACACTTCATCTGTAACTGCCCTAAAAAGCCTGAGATCCAACAAGACAAAGCGGAAGGATGGCAAAAGGTGAATAGATGTAAACCTAAAAATCAAATCGGAATGGCTCCAAAGAAGGGTGAAGGGAACAAAGAAGCAAGGGTTATCCCTCTTGAAGGATCTCAAGAAACCTCCAAGACTAAAGAAACTAATGAAGCAAGGGAAGACTCCAATGAAGTCGAAGAGAAATCTAGTAATGGAGAGAGTAAGGAACCCAAAGCAGATCTCTCAGTCCAACAAATGAAAAATCAAGACGAAGACGCAGAAGTGATAAAAGTAGGAGAAAACATGGGGAAATCAGAGGAAGAATCCGAATCGGAAGAAGAAGAAGAGGAGGAAGGGGAAATAGAACTGACTACCCCAAGACTGACTAAAACCAAAGGAAGGAAATCCAAGAAAGAAGTAAGGGAACAAGCTACCTACAAGGATAAGCTGCAAGGCTCCCAGTTAACCTTGGAAAAGCTGCTGAAAAACACTAGAAACACCCGCCAGCAGGGGCATGCCCAGAAAGGGATGCCTTCAGTCACTAAAAGTAAGTAATGAAGGTCCTCTCCTAGAACTGCAGAGGTATCGGTAGCAAAGTCAAGGAAGAAGCCATGATAGATTTAATATCTTTACACCAACCGGACATCTTTCTGATCCAAGAGACCAAGATGGAGGAAGCCACATTTCTCCATGTACGTTTGAAATTTTGGAAAAAAAAGAGGTAAAGCTGCAATTAGTTCAAGGGGCGCATCTGGAGGCATTGGAACTCTATGGGATGACAAGAAATTCAAGGCTGTTGACATCAAGTACAACTCTTATTGGATCCTCACCCTGCTGAGGCAAAAAGACATGAATACTCTGGTAAGAATTTTCAATATTTATGCACCCAATTCTTACGCTGAAAAAAAAATCTGTTGGAGTCTCCTCCACGAGGAAAGGAGCAACCTGCAAGGTAATGTAATTCTGGCAGGGGATCTAAATTTTATCCTCAGCTAAGATGAAAAAAGAGGGGGCTCCTTGGTTAGAGACCCCATTAGAGAAACTGTTGATGAGATCATTTTGGAATGGGATCTCATGGATGTTAAGCCATCTACTGGAAAGTATACTTGGAATAATAAGAGGATTGGGCCTGGGGATATTGCTGCCAGGCTAGATCGCTTTCTGGTCTAGGACACTTTCCTCCTGCTTGGTCTGAATTTGTCATCTAAAATCTTACCGTTTGGAGGATCGGATCACAAGCCTATTCTCCTTGAGATGGTAAATGATAAGAATTTGGGCCATATACCTTTTAGATTCAATCCTATGTGGGCCAATCACCTTGAGTTTCTTAGAATTGTTGTTGATTATTAGTATCCCCCAGTTACAGGGTCCCCCTTCTTTGTATGGGAGGAGAAACTTAGAAGGCTTAAAAAAGCTCTAAAATCATGGGCTAAGTCGATCCCATCTCCCATTTATAAAAAAACCAATGCTGCACTAGCGCTGGAGTCCCACCAGGCCGACATGGAGGATAAAAACGTGGATCACATCGACATCCAAACAGAGATCATGCTGCAATCGAACCTCCACACTACCTGCAGACAAGAATCTAAATGGTGGAGGTTAAAGTCAAGATGCAAATGGTTGAATGAAGGCAATAGGAACACCAGCTTCTTCCACAAGCAGGCTAAGGCAAGAAATTTTTTTAACTGTGTGCTCGAAATTTAGGCTCAAGACAGACTTATCAGCACCTTCGAAGACATCAAAACTGAAGGGACTAAGCATTTCAGTGAATTGTTCAACGCCCAGCCTATCATTGAGGACGTCAATCTCCTGAACCTTGCTCCCCATGCAATAAAAAATATTGAAAATGAAATTCTAATACAAAGCATCACTCTGGATGAAATCAAGAAGGCCGTCGATGGTATGGAGGACGATAGAGCTCTGGGTCCTGATGGGTATAATGCCAATTTCATTAAACTTTGCTAGGACATTATAAAAAATGACTTACTCAAAATGGTCAGCAAATCTCAAAGGTGTAGCAAAATTGGAGGCAGCACGAATTCTGCCTTTCTGGCTCTCATCCCCAAAGAGAAGGATGCTAAATCTTTTGACAGGTTTCAGCCTATATCCTTGTGCAACATAGGATATAAGATCATCACTAAGATTATGGCCAACAGACTAAAACATATCCTGCCAAACCTTATTCCAAAGAACCAAGGTGGATTTGTTAAAGGCAGGAAGATTTGGGAAAATATTATCTTAGTTCAAGAGGCTATACATTCTAGTCTGAAGAATGACGACAAAGGAATGGTGGTGAAACTTGATCTAGCAAATGCCTTCGATAGAGTCATCCATTCATTTCTCTTTCAGGTAATGCAGAGATTTGGTTTCACTTCAGAATTGATCTCATGGGTCAAGGCCTGTATCAGCAAGCCATGGATAGCCCTGCTAGTCAAAGGAAGAGTTGCCCCCTTCTTTCAAGCTTCGAGAGGTCTGAGGCAAGGATGCTCGCTCTCCCCTTTGCTTTATGCCATCCAGGCTTCAGTTCTAAGCTTTCAGTTGGAATATGCCAGGCAAGAATAGGACCTATCCGGCATTAGGATGGCTAGAGGCACAAAAGATATCAATCACGCGCAATTCGCGGATGATACTATCTTGCTAGGAGGAGCCAGTCAAATAATAGCCCATCATTTCAAGAATGAAATGAACCATTACTGTCACGCCTCCGGAAGCAAAATCAATTTAAGGAAAAGCCAGATCTATGGATGGAATATAAATCCTAGGGAAATGCTAGATATTTCTCGAATTCTTAATATGGATGGTGTTGTTTCCTGGGAGTCCTTCAATTATCTATGGATCCCTATTTTCAAATCCAAGCCCAAGAGCTCAGCCTGGAATCCTATTATGGAAAAAATCAAAAGGAAAATCAAGGGATGGGGGTCAATATGGTTAAATATGGCTGGGAAGGTAGTCTTAATAAAAGTTGTTTTGAACAACTACCTGCTTTATCAGTGCTCTCTTCTTCTTGCTCCGGTCAAAATAATAACTCAGATTGAAGGCCTGATTAGATCCTTTCTCTGGCAGGGTGGAAGTGTTGGGGGAAGCAAAAAAATTGCATTGGTCAGTTGGAAAACCATTAACTTGCCAAGGTCGAAGGGCGGTCTTAATATTAGAGATCTAAGAAATCAAAACTTGGCTATGGGAGCCAAGCTACTCTGGAACTTCCTCGCCCCCAAGCCTTCTTGGTGCAGTCGTGTGCTGAAAGGCAAATATTTCTGTGGTTCGAGGCTCAGATGCCTGGATGGGGATCATGCAATTAAGAATGGCTCCCCAATTTTCAACATTTGTAATAAAGCATTGCCTCACTTCAAAGAAGAGTTGTACTGGATCCTGGGCAATGGGAAATCAGCTAACTTGTGGCAAGACACGATCCTAGGAAAGCCGCCTCCTCAAATTCCACGTTTGCAGCACTGGATGGTAGCAATGGGTATGAACACCGTCTGGGATATTTCCGAATGGGAGCTTGAGGATCAAAATCGCTAGGCTGGCTGGGTATTGTCGGAGTGCCCTAAAGAATTAGAAATTGAAAAAAACCTGTTGCTTAATCATCTGGCTGGGCTAGCTCCGGTAGCTAAATCCAGGAAGGACCGACATGGATGGGGAAGGCAATCTGGTCTCTATTCAACGTCTGAAGGATACCAAAGATTTGCTACAAAATATAATGTGCCGGTCAACCCACAAATTTTGAATTATCTGTGGAAATGCAGCACGTTGCTGAAGATTGAGATGTTCACATGGTCGCTAATGCATGAGAGAGTGCTTACCGGTGAGAATTTGGAGAAAAGGGGGCTCGCTAGCCCATTTTGCTGCCCCTTATGTGTTGAAGCTTGTGTTGAAGCTACCAAAAATATCAGCCATTTATTTTTAAAATTTTCCTATGCCATTTCAGTTTGGAAGGATGTGTTGAAGCGCTGGGGAGACGGAGTGCAATTGTCGGACAAAATTCAAGACTGTTTTCTTAATTGGGAAAAAGTGTATCATGGAGAGCTGAATTAGAAAAAAGGAGTGAGAGCTTGCTAGATGAAACTCCCTAAAATAATTTGCTGGCGCATTTGGAACGAAAGAAATCATAGAATTTTTCAGGACAAGACTCAGCCAGCGTGGAAGATTGCTGTCAAAGTAAATGCTTTGTTTGGGGAGGTTGCTAGTATCTCAAAGATCCCAAATAACAAAGAAAACCTGACGGACGATGAAAAAAATTGGATGCAAAGTCTTAATATCACGGCTGTAAATAATATGGATGCTAAAAAGTTGGATGAATGGGATGTCAAGATGGACAAATCTCAGTTTGAGAACTGGCTAAGAGAAAGGAAGATTTTTAAATTGTTTTTCGATGGGGCCTCCAAAGGGAATCCTGGGAAATCTGGGGGAGGAGGAGTTGTTATTGGTCCAGATGGGAAAGTCGAGATAGAATGTTGTTGGAACATTGGTTATGACTCTAATAATATGGCTGAGGCTTACAGGCTCTGGAAAGGTCTCAAGCAGCTGCAGAAGAAAGGAGTGGATGAGGTCATGGTTTTCGTTGATTCTAGGTTAATTATTCAGGCATTGAATGGGGGAAGAAGGGGCAAGAATGAGCGGACAGCAAGGCTGATTAATAGAATTATGTCCAAGGCTAAAATGTTTAGGAAGGTTAAATTTTATCATATTCTTAGGGAGCTAAATGTCTTGGGGGATCTTGCAGCCAATAAATCTATAGCTGTAGGTATTAATGAACTTATTGTTAACTCAGTTGTAAGCATTGATATTCCTCCTTAGCTCCTCTATAGGTTAATCGACTGGAGGAAGCAGAGATTGGGTTGCTTGTTGTAATGTGTTTCCATTTCAGTGATTTCTTTGCTGAGATTTCAATATAACATAACCGCTCTTGTTAAAAAATATATATACATCTATGAGAGCATGAGGGGCAGAGGTGCGTGAGGATCGAGGATGCCTCTAGTTTTCCTGTGATCTGCATGATCTCTTGGCTCAGTTGGTAGCTGGATGGTTGGCTGTCCAAAAGCAATTTCACGGGTGATCGAACTCTGCATGCAAAAGGAGATCTGCCTTTGCTAGTTTGTATGATCTGGATATGATCAGAAGGGTTGCTCAAATGGATCCTCCTCCGAATCCATGCCCGAAGGACCGAAGGAAGGCCTTGGATGCGGCTTTTAGGGCACTAGTAGACTCCACTCCCCCGCCGTCATCGTTTGTAACAGAAGAAGGAGATGGGTTCGTAAAAAGGGAAAATGCTCCAAAGATTCAGATCTTGTCGGCAGCTTCAAGGATGAAATCTCTTGCACTAAGTGAGCACGGGTTGATTGGACAATTTACTGGCATATGGCCATCACCAAAAACAATGGACAACTGGGTTAAAAAAAATTGGATGACTTTGATCTCCGGGGATCTTCAACACTACTTCTGTGGAAAAGGATTTTTCACATTTTTGTTTGAAAACAAAGAAGACAGGGACCTGATATTTAGTAGTGGTCCATATTTCATGGGCCCTCAGGGGTTGTACTTAAATCAGTGGAGTCTATATTTTAACCCAGAAAGGGATGTACCCACACCAGTCCTAGTCTAGGTTTGTCTCCCACATCTTTCGTTGCACGGCTGGAATGATGAAACACTACAAGCAATAGGAAACCCCCTCGACAAATACATAGATAAGGCAAAACCAAAGGGTCCTCTATTTTCCTATGCACGGATCTATGTAGAGGTAGACTTAGAGAAGGGGTTACTGGAAATTGTAAGCCTTTGCATGGATGGATGGGAACATGCTCAAAAAGTGGACTATGAACAACTCCTGTTCAAATTCAGGAAGTGTCACAAGTATGGGCACTTTGTTAAAAACTACCCTAAAGCAGTGCATGAAACCATGGAGAAAAATCATGAAGAAGGGTGGAAACAAGCAAAAAAGGGAAGGAAATTGATAATGGCCACCCATGAGACAAAAGATTGGCATGAAGAAAAAGAAAAAACAACGGAACGAGGAGAAAACGAGTCCATTACAAACAATAAGTTTAATCCCTTGATTGTGGAGGAGGGGGGAACTATAGTGAATGGAGAAAACAACGAAGAAGGCAGATCTTATCAACATAAGAACTTAGCAGGGAGCATTCTTCCTCCAATATCTCCCAGGAATGAAAGCATAGACGTAGAGATGGTCGGCTCTCCATCGCATGGAGGATCTTGGGATGAAAGGGTAAAACAATCCAAAGTTTTTGCATTTACCCGATCTCCTAAATCATCCTCAAATGGGTCACAAGAGATTCTTGAAATTGCCCCCAACACCAGAGGAATAAAATCTCAAAGGTACCATAGAGAACAAGAAGCGGAGAGAGAAATAGAGCTAGGAAGACATAGGAGCATTGAAGAGACAAAGCTCCTGCAAAACCACAAATGCTCGGGGAAAGTGGATGGAAGGCCTAAAGCAGGCCCTCATTCAAATAAGAAATAATGAAAGTTGTCTCTTGGAACTGCAGAGGACTGGATGGGGAAAACAAAGTGGAAGCCATAAGAAACATCATCAAGTCCGAAAGGCTAGACATTCTGCTTCTCCAGGAGACAAAAATGAGTGATGTAGAAGTTTTGGTGCTCTCACATCGCTTTTGGACTAACAGTCAAAGTTTTTCCATTAGCTCCAGAGGGGCCTCAGGAGGAATAGCAACCTTTTTCGCAAGCAAATATGAGATGAAAACCATAAAGGAGAATCAACATTGGCTCCTTTCAAACTTCAAGGAAAAAGATGATACAAATACTAGTTATCTGTGCAATGTGTATGGACCTACACATTCTAGAGATAAGAAAAACTTATGGAATAGTTTAGCTGCTCTAAAATAGGAAATGGAAGGAAATGAAATCATCATAGTCGGTGATTTCAATGCAACTATAGCGCATGCTGAAAAAAGAGGGGGCTCCAGTGTTCATGATCCCTATGGGGAAAACTTGTAAGACCTCATCATAGAGCTAGATCTTATTGACACGCCTTTGGAAAATGGGAAATACACGTGGAACAACAAAAGGACGGGGGTAGGTTTCATCGCGGCCATACTCGACCGATTCTTGGTAAGCGTCAATTTCCTCATAAGATATCTTATTCCTGCTTCTTTTGCTTTTCCATCTATTGTTTTGGACCACAAACCTATATCCTTGGTATTATCTCCCTCGGCAAACCTCGACCGCATCTCTTTTCGTTTCAATGCCTTGTGGCTTCAAGAGGAAAAATCCATGACCATCATAAGATGCTTGGAGAACGGTCATCTCGGAATCTCCTAGCTTCATCTGGGAAAGTAAGTTGAGAAGAGTTAGAAGTGAGTTGAAAGCCCGGGTAAAATTAGATTACACAAGTGCTAGCAACAAGAAAAATCAGCTTCAAGCTGAACTTTCAACCCTTCACTTCAGGATGGAAAGAGAAGAAATCACCCCTCCTCTTATCATTCAAGAAAAAGATACAAGTTTAAATATTCTAATAGCAGCTAGAGGAGAGGAAGAGGAACTAAGGGTAAAGTCCAGACACCTTTGGTTAAAAGGAGGGGACAGAAACACAACTTACTTTTATAAACAAACAAAGGCAAGGATCTGTTTTAACATGATAAAAGAGCTTAAGGATAGTGATGGTAAGAGGATTATTGAGCAAGAAGAGATCAAAGACCACATTTTTCAGCATTTCATAGACCTATATAGGGATAAGGATGGGGTTGATCCGCTTGCTCAGGCTGAGCTCCTATCAGGAATTCCCTCCCTTATCATAGAGTAGGATGATAAGGAATTGACAATCCCCATCATGGAAGCTGAGATCAAAGCAGCCATTTGGTCCCTTAAAGCTGATAAGGCTCCTGGGCCGGATGGGTTCACCATCGATTTCTATAGGGATGCCTGGGATATTATAAAGGGAGATTTGAAAAATATGCTTAACTAGACAAGAAGAAAGGACAAGGTTGGTGGAGCCAATGATTCCTCATTCCTCACGCTGATTCCAAAAGAAAGAAAGAAAAAAACCATCACAATAGATCGTTTTAGGCCCATTTACTTCTGTAATACCTCTTACAAAATTCTCTCAAAAAATTTAGCCACAAGATTGAAGAAAGTAATGGGAAGGGTGATTTCAGATACTCAAGGAGGGTTTATTGCTGGCTGGAAAATCCTTGATAATATTATTATTGTGCATAAGCAATTCATACCAGCATGGAGAAAAAACAACAAGCTATGGCTCTCAAACTTGACATGGCAAATGCCTTTGACAAAGTAAACCATTTCTTTTTATTCGAAAGCATGGCAACGTTCGGATTCTCCCCAAGGTTCATTAGATGGATCAAGGCATGCATCAACAGGCCATGGATCGCCCCGCTAGTAAATGGCAGACCAACCAAGTTCTTTCAAGTCACCGTGGTAATTAGACAAGGTTGTTCGTTATCTCCATTTCTCTATCTGATGGTAGCTGATTCTCTGAGCAGGAAGTTGCAGCAACAACAAGAACTGAGGGAGCTCAAGGGTCTAAAAATTGCAAGAGGGGTTAGAGCGGCTAATAATGCACAATTCGTCGATGATACAATTCTGTTGGGAGGTGCATCCACAATCATTGCAAAAAGGTTCAAAAATGTGATATCCACCTTTCTAAAAGCCTCGGATTGCAAGCTCAATGTCAACAAATTCAAAATATATGGCTGGAACTGCACACCTGGTGTCATGGCAAGGATTGTGCAAACTCTAGGCTTCGAAGGGACCATAACCTGGAACTCTTTCAACTACCTAGGCATCCCCATTTTCAAGGGAGAAAAAAAGAAGGCTGATTGGTGTGGACTGATAAAGAAAATTAAAACAAAAATCACTGCTTGGGGGTCGAAATGGCTCAATCTAGTAGGCAAAACCGACCTTGTCAAAGTTGTTCTTTCTGGTCAACCGATTTATTTATGTTCCATTTCGCTAGCTCCTCAGAGTATCATTCAAGAAATCAATGTAGTGTTGAGGAACTTCCTGTGGCAGGGAGTTAAGACATACAACAACACAAAATTCAATTTGATCTCCTGGGAAGTGGTGTGCATCCTGAAACAGCTCGGTGGCTTAGGCATCAGAGATCCACACGACATGAATCAAGCTCTTGGGGCAAAAATTTTATGGCGTTTATGAACTGGTGAGTCAGCATGGTGGAAATCGACCTTGCTTAAGAAGTATATGGCAAGGAATAGGGAAAGATGCATGGACAACTTAAACTTGAAGAAAATCATATCACTAGTGTGGGAACTCTGCAAGAAGACAAATTCGTTATTAAAAGACAACCTGTATTGGATAGTTGGGAACGACAAAAAAATTAGAATCTGGCACAATAATATTGGCCCAAACTCACCAGCAGATAATTGCCAGGCGCTTAGCAATCTAAAAATCTGGTGTGAGAACAACGATTTCAGAATGTTGTTTAATTTTTCAGTTTGGACATCATCTGAAAGGTGGTTTGGTTGGAAAATCGTGGAGATCCCTGAGCACCTACAGACAAATTACAAAACGCTCCTCTTGCTTTTGCATGGAAGGGCCCCAACACATTTAAATGATGCTAACAGACACGACTGGGGGGAATTTGGTGAATACACCGTGGAAGAAGGATACCGTGTAATATACAAGAAGAAAAACAGAGTAATTAAAAACTTCAAGTGGAACAATATCTGGAATAATGATGGGCTGCCGAAGGTAACTTTCTTTTTCTGGATCTTGGCTCATTAGAAAACTTTGACAACATAAAATCTTAGAAAAAGAGGGATTATAGGCCCTCTCAGATGCATCTTGTGCAAAGAGGAAGAGGAAAGCTAAATTCATTTAATCACAGAGTGTAAATTCACTTAGCGAGCCTGGAGTGAGTTGAAAGAGCTCAAAATGAATATCACGCTGCCAACAAATTGGTATGATTTTTTTTTTAGCTAGGAGGATTATTACCAAGGCTCATTGAATAAAAATCCTAACTTTGCCAAAGCTTGGGATGCTCTCCCAAGATTTGTTTGCTGGAAAATATGGAATGCAAGGAACAAAGAGATATTTGAAGGGAAAGTAGCATGCTTTAAAAAGGTATCTGACACAACAAAGAACTTATGGGCGGACTCTCTAGTCACAAGAGGAATGAAAAACTTGATAAATGAACCTCTAAAGGTGGATGAAAGAGCTTGGTTGACGAACATTCTTCGAAATTTCTCTCCTAGAAGCAATGCAAGTTTGAAGTCGGGCCTTCCATACTGGCAGAACAGGATGAGCACAGAGAATTTGAGTAAGTGGAGGAATAATTTAGGAATTAGTACATTGTTCTTTGATGGTGCCTCCAAAGGCAATCCAGGTATTGCTGCTGCAGGCGGAGTAATTTTGGATCACAAAGGGAACACGCAAAAAGAGTATGCCTGGGGTCTACGAAGGGAAACAAACAATGAAGCGGAATGGTATGCTTTAATTAAAGGCTTGGAGTTGGCTAGAGAAATGGGGATAGAGGAAATGAATGTCATTGGAGACTCTCTAATTGTCATCAGGGAAGCAAGAAACATTTATAAAAATTGTAAAACTCCTTACACCAAGATGCATAGGATGCTTCTATGTTTAGTCAAAGAATTTAAAAACATTATTTTCTTGCACGTTTTGAGAAGAGAGAATCAACAGGCTGATTGTATGGCAAATAAAGGGGCTGGCCTAAATTGCGGGGTTATGGAAAAGGATAGCGTCATCAGTGAAAATGTTTGGATTCCCTAATTTCTGATCTGTTTTTATGCAATGTTTTTGTATTGTACTGCTTGGGCAATTTGTTAAAAGGTATAGCTCATAGTGGATGGGCATATTTCGAGCCCGTTTCAGGATAAAGAAGGAAGGTCACGGAGATAGGGATGATGTTCCGATTAGGGGACAACCCGTCTTGCATTTTGTATCCATAATCATTTTTTTTATATAATTAAAAAACCCCAACCGTTTTTGTTAAAAAACAATACATCTATGACATTCTCCATTAATACTACCAACATAGATTCATCTAAAAACGAATCTACCAAGCACCGAGAGGGATCAAATATTTGAAGTGGTAAACCCTTTTTTAGAGTGGAAGTGTTGAAGAAATGTGTAATTCAATGTTTATGGTTTTACTTTATCTAATTTATATTGTTTTATATCCATGCAATTCTAAATAATTTAAATTTAATGTAAGCCTACATGTTATTTTTAGTAATATATTATTATTTTTTATAAAAGACACGTGTCAACTCTAGGATAAATATGGAAGGAGTTACACATCTCACCAATACTGGCTGTAGAGTACACCTCTTCTATGCAATTAGTTTATAAGCTTTTTATCCATCTTTTTTTAAGTGCCATTATTCCAACATACAAAACAATGTTTTAATTATCATAGAGAAAAAAGGATTTATTATAATCCATGAAAAAAATGTGTTACATGTATTTTGTATATTACACGTGAAACAATAATAATTTGGATATAAAAAAACCTTTCTCATTTATCTACTCTCAAAAAAAAACTAGCCTACTTTAGTCATTATGGGAAGTTAAATGGTTGGCGAGCGGTTGGGAAAGTGGAAAGATGATATTCTTAATTAAAAAAAAATTAACCTATTTCATCTACTATTAGAGGTTAAATGATTGGGTGGTGAGAGGAGGATGGTATAGTTTATGGTTAAATGGTTGGGTGGTGAGAAGAGGGTCACATGATTGTATTAACACATGTAATCTATCTCTATCTTTATAGATAATAATCATAAAAACTTTATAACACCAAGTGGATAACAATAACATAATTTATTTACAAGACGTTTATAACATAAAGTGTATAACAACAACATTATCCATTGGTTGTACCTTGAGTGGTTGGGAGGAATGAATGTTTTTTTTGTAAGTTTAAGAACTAATCTATTGAGTAAAAGTAATAATGGTACACAAAGTGTTACATATTATAAACACAGTCCTGCTGAGAGGAGCAAGTAGGTGTAGCAGATTGGCAGTTTTGTTTGCCTTGGAGTGGGAGGCAGTCCTAAAGAGTCTACCAGACCCTCCCTTAGTGAGGGAAAACAGGTCCAAAAAAGGAGATATTGTGTCATTTTACATTAAAACATGTTTATCGGATTACAATTCGGGACATGAAAATTCCAAAGACCCTGTGACATAACAAAAAGAGAAGCCGAATACAAGAAACTTGTCTAAGGTTTGTGGTACAGCTCCTCGATGATGGGAGTCCTGAAGCCTATGGAGACTGGCTCACTTGGCACATCCTTGTCGTCAGAGGCATCATCATCGCTGTTGTCGTCCTCATTTATGTTGGCTAGAGGACTTTTGACCGACAGGGGTGTAGTTTTCATCAGAGTGGTAGGGCTGGGGGAACATTTGCTAGATGAAAAGGATTTCATTCGGCTATGTGGGGGGCAAGAGGAAGGTTCGTAGTCCATGGGGACTACAAGGGGGATTGGTTTAGGGGGTGGGTGCAGAGGTGGAGACAGGGAGGTCAATGGGAGTTGAGGGAACAACAGGTCCAGGAGGGACGCCAACAAGGAGGGTCTGGGTAGAGAAGCGAAGTAGGAGGTTCTTAATGACCCAGTAGTTTCTACGATGCTCAGGAGTACGACCAACAACAATGAGGGAGCCAAAGAGCTCGTCCTCCCAATCGTTGAACATGGTGCGAACAGAGTCTGGGATTTCGATGTCGAAACCTTCACTACTGGCCTATGCATTGAGCAGAGCAGGGCGTTTAGCATGGATACCTCTCCCTACACGTCCACTGGGGTGCCTCTCTGGCGACGAGACATTGTAGGGCGACAAAGGGGGGTCAAGAGCTGAGAGCCAAAAACAGAGCCATAGAGAGCTGAACCAAGAGGTTGCAGAGAGCCGAGAGCAATGCATAAATGGTGAGGGTGACGAGGAAGCCAAGGCCTTAAGCCTTTGGCACAACATCCCAACAAACAAGAAGGCTCATTAAGAAGAGCCTGCAATGAGGTGACATCCTCATACGTTCTAGCGGCCGTGATATCTCCACGTCTAGGCATGAGATTAATGCACGCAACCATTGAGGCTAGTGACGAGAGGGTGACATCATTCATATGGCGGGGAGGCACCTTTGTGTGCCCCATCATCTGTCGTCGTGGCCATAGTGTCAATATTAACACCCACATCCGGGTGGGAGGAATGAATGTTATCCTCCCCACCCAGGTTCAATTCTTATAAGTGACATATATTCTTTTGTTAAGCCTTTATGAGTGTATAGTTATAAGTGAATGTAATCTTGATTCTCCTGCTGATATGATTCAATTCTTATAAGTGACATATATTCTCTTGTTAAGCCTTTATGAGTGGGCCTAATGGTTAAGAGCATGTGTTTCATCTTAGGAGGTCACGGGTTCAAATCCAGAGGGGGGTAGTGTATGTACACCTCTGTAGACTTTAGCNAATGTATGAGTTATGAATGAATGTAATCTTGATTCTCCTGCTGATATGACAGGTAGATTAACCCTCTAACCAATGATGAACCATCTCACAAACTTTTGATAATATATATATATTTAACATATGTAAAAAATATCATATTAAAAAACAAGGGGATAACAAAAAAAAATGTATCTAATATATATACATAATATCATTACATATAAAAAAAATAAAAATAGAAATAAAAGTTAACACAATTACAAAATACCTAATATTACAATTACAAAATACCTCATATTACATAAATAATAATGACATATTAAAAATAAAAAGTTATCACAATTACAAATTACCTCATATTACATAAATAATAATACCTCATATTACATAAATAATAATGACATATTATTTTTAAAAAAAATAGTCTTTTATTTTTCATATTAAAAAAATAAATACATTCTTTAATACTCATAACAGTACATATTTTTTTTTCCATTAAAAAGTAGTCTTATTATTTTTCATAGTAAAAAACTGAATACATTCTTCAATACTCATGACACAACACATACTTTCCATCATATACTTTTAAAAATTTATGTTTTAACAATACCATATTACTTGGAATATCATATAAATAACATCCCTATGTTAATATCATATCATAATGCTATGCCATGCCTATGTTGATATCTTATCATAATACTATGCCTATGTTATATCCTATCATAATGCTATGCCATTTTAAAAACAACATTTAGATTAGTGAAAATTTTAATTTTAATAATACACAATTGAACTATTTCTTTTTTAAATATTAAAATAGCCTAAACTTTAAATCATCAAATTTTGATAATACATCAGAATTGAAAAAATAAAAATTCCAAAATAGAAGTTTTTAATGAAAAAAAGACAGCAATAAAGAGGAAAATTCTGGGGCCATGGAACCTTTCACTGGGGTAACCCCATAGGAATCTACTAAAAGAACCCATAATTTGAGGTGCATTTGCATTTGACTGACTACCTTGCTTGCACAGCATACAAATGGCAAAATTGCGTGTCATGGTGCTGTGAATCGAAGAACAGCCGTTGCAGCCACAAGTTCAATGTCAATCTGTGGGGGCTTTAAGCATACAAGGAATACAAAACATTTGTATTGTTCGTCAGCACGAGCTTGCTTTTTTTAATCCTAGGAATTGATTGAAAGAAAGAAGAGAGAAAGAAATTATTTTAACGTCCGCGAGGCTTAGAAAATCGTCAGTGTAGGAATCCTAGGGATTGCTGGTTGTGGGTTCGAGTCCGAGCATCTGCGTAAGGAATTACAGACTGCTTTCCCTTGGCGGATACATCTGGGTATGATGGGATCACCTCAGTGCAGTAAATGGATGACTTTTTTGGAGGATAATCTGCTGGAGGACGTGGGTCAGCCGGCAAATTCGTTCTTCTGGCCCGTTCAGCCCATCAATGCTCAGCCAGATACCAGGTACCTCACCAATCCCCATGTCCTGTATCCAGATTTTGAGAAATGGTTTTATGGTTCAATTGTATAGTGTTTTTTTTTGCGCTTTTGCGACTGTTCTTTCTTGAATTTTTGTTGTATTGGGGATTTTGTTTCAATTTTTCGATTTCTTCTTTGCTATTTAAAGTGAAGGCCTAAACAAAATCAGCTAGTCCTAGAAGACAATTTCTATTTCTATTGTGTATTGTACTAGAAATGTTCTATTCCGCTAAACCATGGAGCCTAGAGGATCGTGATAGTAAACTAGTTCCACGATGGTCCCGTGCACCATAGTTTGAAATTTGAATGGATGTGGAAGTCATGTTTAAATGAACGAAAAATAGAAAAAAAGAAAAAAAATAGAGCTGTTTAGTGACGATAGTCAAAGGTTGATGGCACTTCTGGAATTCAAAGGGTCATTTTGTGCTTCGCTCTTTTATTTTTGTGTATATTTGATCAGCATTGGTTGAGTCCTAAACAGGCAACTTCACCATGCGTGCTTGATAGGAAATGCGATGCACAGGTAGGGAAGTATTTTACTTTCGCACTGCACGTGAAACTGCTGGTCAACAAATCCAATTGCCCACAATTAGGCCGAAGCTCTTCATCTTGAAGTAGGAATAGCTAGTAACAAATCCATTCCTGTTGCAATGTTACCTGCTAGTTCATTTTCCATTGTTTATGCTATGTATGCCTCATTTCTGTAAATTTTCGTCTATTTTTAGGCTTTAGCTCATTTTCTAACTTTCAGACCTGAGTAAAACCAATAACTCACATTCTATCAGATAGTAAGGTATTAAGAATCTGTTACCTTAGTTTATAGGTAGATATGTGCTGCAATGTGTTGGGAAAGCTAGTGACATCACTCTGTGGTTTAGTCTGAATTTTGATTGGGCAGCCAAAATTAACATAGGCCATGCTTCAAGAGGTGGTTTGATAAGGGATCAGGAAGGATATGCCATTCTAAAATATGGCCTGAGATAAATAATCATCTCTGGTAACAAAGTCACAGAGGCCTGCAGGAGCCAAATTTTTTCTAAGGTTGTATGCCGTGAGGCAAGGTTGCAAAGTAGTAGAAGACCGTAAGGTTAGGTTATGGTGCAATCAATATTTAGAAGATAAGATGGGGATCAGAAGATAAGGTTGCAAGTTGTTAGATTGCAAGACAAGCTTATGATGTGTAAGAAGCACACCAGGCAGGGTTATCATAAAGGTGAGATGATGGCCCACAACTATTATGTGAAAAAAGCCTACAAACTTCAAAGTAGTGTTGTAGTACTAGTACCAATGAGACCACATTGTAATATTGCAATCTTGCAGAGTGTAGGAAGCCTGCAAGACAAGGTTGGGGAGCTGAGACTACTAAATATGTTGTAAAGCTGCAAAGTGCAGCAAGCTTAAAAGGTAGGTTTGCAAAGTCTGTAAATGCAGCGATACCTAATGGAAGAAGATGAAATGTCATTATGCGAAAGAAAAAACTAGTAACTTATCAGCGTATAATGGTTAGAGGAGTCAACAAGGCAAATGAGCTAACATCAAACCCGTAATTGATATTCTTCTACCTGACATAATCATTTTTGTAATTGTCTATGCTCATGTACAAAACCGCTACTCAAACAAGGGGAGGAGGAAGAGAGAAGTCTCAGTAACTTAGATACTAGATAAGACATAAAACAAGTTAGATATCTAGCCCAACCCAATATGCATGACATCAGACAAAGAAGCAGAGAGATCATAATTTCTGTTCCATAAATTGGTGTTGACAATGCTTCATACTGTCCTAGTTTTGGTTCAGAGCCGGAGAAAGATAGTTAGGAGATAGGGATTAGAAAATCAGATGTAGTGTGTAAATCTGATGAGCCCCACTATAGAGGCCTGATCCATGGATTGAAAGGCTTTTAATTATGTACTGTAATGTGTTGAGGTAAAATTTGCCATGTTTCTTGTTTTAAAAGCATATGGATTCTGTCAAACTCTACAAGTTATCAAAGTCTATACAAGTGTGCCTGGTCCCAGACATTATATTGAAACTTTGAAAGAAAGCATTATGAATAAATGAGCAAGAACATTTAAATGACAAACGTAAATGACAAGCAATGTTCCACCATCGCTTATATTGGCATCCTCATTGTGAGTATCACCCACTGCCTCCTAGTCTAGCCTTTGCCTCTACCTTGATCCTCCAAGGACATCAATCAACAGCATACAATTTTGAAGAAATTGCCTAATCTAAGTATTAAAATATGGTAGAAAAAGTACATCCCTAATCAATGATTTTGGCATGAGTTAAGGGTACATTTTTGCTAAGGCCATGACAAAGGAGTTCCACAATCAATGCCACCAACATTGGGATACATAAAGGGTTTGGTGCTCTTGATTAAATGTCAATCCCATACATTGATACATGATAGAATCTAATGAAAGTAATGCAATCCCATAATTTTGAAATCCTGAAAACTGTCAAGTCTGCTGAATTTTGAATGGGATATGAAATTCTCCATCCTCTACATGAAGTTGGAACCACCCTCAAATATCCTGAAACAATTAATGATGATGTTAAAAATTTAAGTAAAGAGTAGAAAAGGAAAGATAAAGGAAGTCCTCCTTTATCTTTCCTTTCTACTCTTTTACTTAATTTTCTCCTTTATCTTTCCTTTTCTACACTTTACTTAAATTTTTAACATTACCATTAATTGCAAGCATTTTAATTTTTTAGTCAAACCTAGTAAAAAAATGGAGTCAAACCAAGTCAAAATAGGTGGATTTAGATAAGATAAGATAAGATGAGATAAGATGAGATCATTTTATTAATGTCCAACAAATGATCACAAAAGTAGGTCAATGGGACTATGAGGTTCATGATGTCAATACAAAGTGGGAGCGCTAAGGTGACTCCTATAAAAAGTAAGAGATAAGTCTCTAACCTAAAAACCAAATTACCAAGAAGAGCTTACTCCAAAAATGGAGAGTCAATCCAGGGGAGAAATATACAGAGAGATTTGATACAGAAGAAAAATGTACAAGGGGAATGGATTTGGGATTTGTGGTACAAAAATGGTGAGTATGCCATGGTGCATTAGAAACACTAGAAGTAGAAGCATCTCTCCTAACGTCTAAAGCCGAAGGAAAGAATCTCAAAATAGTACTCTGAATGGAGGAAGGATTCGAGGAGGAGCTATAATGGGCAGTGTGCCGCGACATGGAGTGGGGAGCTTGCTGCTGTGATCTAGATGAGGTCGTCCGACTGCTAGGACGAGGTTGCGATTGGCCATGCCCCTGGTGTCGGGCTGAAGTGGAGGTGGTCCAACATGTCCTAATTGATTTGTAGTTAGAAGTAGTGTCGTCCATTATCAGGCTCCTCGATACCCTTAGAGGAAGGGAGCATCGGGAAGAAGGAAGTGATCGATTGAGTGGAGGCCGGTCTTGACTGCGAATGTCGCTGGAGGAGGAGGGAGCAAAGTGGGAGGGCTTCCTACAAGTATAAGGCCAGACATCTCTGATCGGGATATCTAAAGAAGCCAGTTAGGGTGTGAAGCTTCATGAGAAGAAGGTCTCTAAAGAGACAATGGAACTGCCTGTGAATCTTGCAGTAGATAGGGCACTGAAAGATCAAGTGCTCCTCAGTCTCAACCTCTCGAAGATGACACACCTAGCATATCCTGTCTGATTGATCAATATGGTGATCTCTCTCCACTCTGAGACAATGAGAACCCACTTTGAACTGGCCTTAAAGGAATACAAAGAGCATGTGTCCAATGGTGGAGTGCATAATGGGGATGAACAATGAGACTCTCTCTTAGATCCATGAAATGTGCAACACAAAACATCATCTTTGGATGTAACCCACCTGAAGGGTTGATCCAAGTGACCTGCATGAATTTCCTATAAATGTCGTCTCGGATGATTCTATTCAACTCTTTCTTGGTAGGTAATAGGTCACAAGTTGCATCCAGGAATATCTAAATGGAGGAAGCCTATCAATTGCAATACCAACAAAAGCCAAAAGATTCATAGCCCTCGCATACCAAGATCTATTGCGGCCTGAAGAGCTAGCTAAGGCAATGGATTTTGATGAGACTCAGAGATAGGCCAAATACAGGGTATTGATCACGCCTTGTCGCTGAGTCAGTGAAGCTCCAAAGATGGTGTAAGAGCGAGACAAGGTGGAACATTTTCTCAAGTCAGAAGGGGTAGGCACCAAACTCAACAAGTACGATGGGTTGAGAAATTATTTGCTTGCATTTGATGTTTCGATGAGGATCTGCACTCTCTCTGTTGAGTCCTAGTCAACGTCTAGTAGACAAGCCCCCCAAATCTTTGAACCATAGAGGATTGTGGGTCGAATGAGAGTTTCCATGAGAGACATCTTAGATGAAATGTCCTGAAAATAGTGGATGAAGCATTATCTCTCGAGAAGGGCTAAGGATCTGTATCCTTTGTTGACTTGGTCTGAAGGGCGTGCTGTAAATTGAAACGAGGTCTTGTGAAATGTACCACCAAATAGATATAGGTGCTAGTGTTCTCAATATCCTCACCCCTAAAAACGAAAGAAAGACTTGTGAGGAGTTTCTTTGACACGTTGAAGCTCATGACCTTGGTTTTGCCAAGGTTGACCGTTAATTGACGAAGATCACAAAAGAGGGCCAATGCATCTAGTTGTCATTGCAATCCTCCGGAGAGGAGGCTAGGAGGACCAGATCGTCGGTGAAGAGCAGGATCGAGATCAAGACCTGATGGAGAAGACATCATCCCCATCCTAGATGTGCTCCTGCAGGCTGCAGAAAGGACTCTAGCTCGTTGATGTATATCCCAAATAAAGTAGGATATAGGGGACAACTCTGCTTAACCCCAATGGTACTCCTAGAGTCCTAATGAAGTCTGATACCCCGTGGGCTGTGCGAAGGTGACCAAGAACCGACTCATAATCTCATAATGGCAATTAGAAGGGTCTCGAAAATGTTAATGTCTTTGAGCCTCTGGAATAATTCTACTCTAGGAACAAAGTCAAATGCTTTCTAAAGGTCTATAAAACAACAATAAACTTTCGAAGAGCGATGGCGTGCCTCCTCGATGATGGCCTGAGCATAAGAATGTGATCAATAGTCTAGTCATCTGGTATGAATCCATCTTGTCCTCTAGCTTTGAGATCTCTCCTCTCAAGCCTCCTAGAAAGTTGCATATGGATGATTGTAGCATAAAGTTTGGAGAAAGTGTGGCCAACCATGATTGTTTTGTAGTTTTTTAGATCTGCACTAGGACTCAGTTTGTGCATTTGGTGAATAATATGGTGTGACCAAGGTTCTGGAAAGTCGGTTCAGACCACGTGGTTAAACAGATCGGCCAAGTAACAATCCAATCTGTGGAGACCATGCTTGGAACCCCTCCTCATCTGTGGTTTTGCTAGAACTCATGACCCAGATAACCTCCCGAATGTCATGTGCAACGAATAAGTAGCAGGAAGAGGGGGGAGAGGTAACTTGGATAGGGGGCTGCCCTGGGATATCTTAGAGAAGGAACATGTTGTACAAATGTTGGTATGGCTTGGAAATGTGTTTTCAACCATTCGAGAGGCATTTTCTTCATGCGAGATGTGTTTCTATGGCCAAAAACGTGTTTCTAGGCCGTATTGAACACGTTCCATGTTTTTGTACCTAAATGTGCCTGATACAACAACCTATACAATGTTTCTTGTAGCATAGATGTAAACACATAAAACTTGTAGTTTTCAAGGTTAAAAAGGAAATTTTAGTTAATGCCATGGTTAGGAAGATTGTAGGAGACAAATGATGTTGCAAGTCAAGAAGGATCTCACCCGTGGGTTACAAGGGGTGTGCATAAATCATAAGGGGACACTGTGAGCCAACAAGCATGGCTACACTAGGTTGTTGGATATGTGCACAATTGCAAGGGAAAGCTACGAAATCTGATTGTAGAGATATGGAAGCTGCAACTCAAATACTATGAGGAAGTGATGACCCCATAACATGATATTGCTGGGAGCCAAATATTAAATGTGATTTACATGGTTTCTTCATTCAGATACAGAAATAGCTTCAATAATTTTCCTGAATTACGAGATTTATAATGTTCAGAAAAACTAGAGAAGAGGAATAGAAATAAATGTACAGATTAACCAGTTGCACTCATATACCACAAGAATAAAAACAGAAGTATGCCTTTTATCATTATAACAATTATGTGCTAAGGATTACCAATAAGTCACAATTGGTCGTTTCAAAAGATGACTTGTAAGTTGTATGTTATGGTACCATTTTTGCTACCATCTCTTCCTTTAAAATGCCAAATAGACAAAAACTTCATTCTGTAACATTAACATATTTTCTCATTTGTTATTAAATATATGTTAAGCAGGCAAACAAAATTTGCATGTGTTTCTTTTCTGGTTGATATCTTTTGTAGGAGTTCATGTATTCCAAAAGGAATAAATAGCCGATTTATTGCATATACATCCAATATATATACAGAATAGAATCTAACAAGAGTTTTATGTTAAAAGCCTATCTGATACTGTTAAAGTTTGAGTTAGGTTAGGGTTAATATAAAGAGAAATTAAAATATATACTTTAATGCATAAACAGATCTAAAAAACAAAGCTAGATCCAGAACAGTACTGCTGTAATAAACTTAAACATAATTTTCATCTCTTTCAACTTTAACACTCTGCTGGTCACTGCGTTAAAGTTGGTCCTTGAGATGGATTACCATTTCCAATATCCAGAACATAAACAGTAGCAAAAATTACAATGAAACTAATACACAGTAGTTAAAGAACAAATGCTAAATAGATCTGGTTTGAATCTGCCTTATACTCGGATATATTGAGTCAGCTCTTGTCACTGTAAGGACAAGCTATCATAAGTCATACTTTGAGAGAGAGAAGGTTAAAGTGTTATAGGTTTAGGTTAGATACATACATTAACAAATCCCAGTCACCAAGTGGGATGATCTCATTAAGATAGCAGCAATGATACTCAAACCAAACCACAAATAGGCACCCTAAAAGTCACAGCTCCCTCTAGCAGACTTACCACTACTACTGACCTCTCATCTAGGGTTTAACACAGTCACATCTCAACTAGGATAGGGCACCACAGTCCATGGACAAGCTAGGAGATATTATGTACAATCATGACCCAGCCAAAATAAAGACAACACAGTCACAACCTAGTCCGAAAATCATCCAAACAGTCACGGCTTGTTAGGAGGAGATAACCACAGCCATGCCTATAGCCCAAGGGGCATACAAAATAGTCACAGCTTAGCAGGAAGATGTCACGGCCCAGCCTTAAAGGCTCCCAGCAGCCATGTTTCAACAAAGTGGATAAACCCACAGTCATGGTCTAGCAGGAAGGTAACACAGCCCAACAAAAGAGGTGACCAACAGTCACAGTTCAGTCTTATAAGGTTGTTAACAAACATGGTTCAACAGAGAAAGGGATACCATAGTCACCGTTCAGCAAGAAGGTCAACAACAGTCATAGTTCAGCCTTAGAAAGGTTGTTAACAGACACATCCCAACCCCAAAAGACTTAAAGCAGTCACAGCCCAACCCTTTGAGGGCTTACACAGGTCACGACCCAGCCATAGAGGGCATACACAGTCACAACCCAATCCTTTGAGGGCTTACACAGGTCACGACCAGCCCTAGAGGGCATACATAGTCACAGCACAGCCACAAAAGGTCACAAATCAGGTTTTGGCAGCCCCAGATAAGGTGACGTCCAAGTTAGCAGTCCAAGAGAGGATAAGCAACCCACAAAGAGGAGAATGGTGGTCATGGCCTACACAAACAACAACAAGGATGTCACGAATAGGCCCAGTCAAGAGTAATGAAGTCACGACCTGCTAAAAACAACAGCAGGAGAGTCACGGCCCACTCCAAGAGCAGCAAGAAACTAAGACGTCATGTCAAAGCAGTAGTAACCCTAGATGTTAAGCAACAACAAGCTCGTCAAGGAAAACTAGTAGCAACAAACTCTAAAGTAGACAAAGAATCAAATCTGATTTTCTTTCTTGTCTAGATGCCACATGAAAAATGGAGAAGTGAAACTTAATTTACAATCTTGACAAGCCTTCTAGAAAGGTCTCTTAGGTAACCCCTAAGTTTTAGGATAGTTACCAATAAAATAAAAAATAAGGTTAGGTTGTCTTAGAATAGGGTATTAAAGGTCTGGTGAATAAAAATAAAACAATAAAATAAAAGTCATCATACCAAAGGTACACACAATAAGGGTGCTAGGACCAAGTAAAAGATAAAGGACCATAAGTCAACCAAAGGGGTCATAATAAGAAGGTAAGACAACCCTTATACTCATAAGACCATGGTGTACCATAAGGGTAGAGAAACAACCCCTTTTACCCATAGGACCAACAAGACCAAGGACTTTAATCTTTTCTCTCTCTCAAGGTATATATATATATATATTTTTTATCATCACTGTATAAGGAGAAGATCCAAATTGATGATGTGTTCCTTTGGTCGTCAATACTGCTCCTAAGGGTTAGGTGCAAGTGACATCATCAAGGGGTGTCCATTCCCTTGAGAAACAACCTAGCAATAACCGAATAGGAGGGATGACATCACGCATCATTATCTTGGTCAACTTGATCAAGATCCACCTGGTTAACTGACCAGAAATGTACCTGCAGGAACTACTTGGTCCTAGACCAAGAATCTGCCTGGACCCAGACCAGGAATGTCTCTACCTCAATCTGCAGGATTTGCTTGGTTCCGGACCAAGAAACTTCCTGGTCCTAGACTAGGAACCCTAGAGGCATATAGGGGCTCTAACCATGTGTTAGGGATTGTTCCATGGCATCGGCCTGCCTGGTCCCAGACCAAGAATCCTAGGAGACTACTAGGGGCCCTAGGGTACCTTCGGGGGTCTTACTCTGCCCTAGTTAACTGACTAGGGTACCATCCTCCCTAAGAATGGGTCTTGCAGCTGCAGTATCTTTAACACTTGCTCTCATCAAGAGAGGCATTCTCAACAAAAACTAAGCTTGTCTCGAAAGTAATTAGACTTCGATAGAGGCTTAGTCAACACATCGGTAAACTGTTTACTTGACAGAGCATATTGCACCATGTCCCAAACATGGTGATACCTCCTCTTGATGTAATCCTACCTATCATAGAGCACAGGATTTTTTGAGAGCTCCAAACAGCTCTAATTGTTAGCAAGAAGCTTGATCTTTTATAGATCCACTTGGAAGTTGTAACTGACTTCCCTTGTTAGCTGAGAACCACTTTTTGCACGTCATTTAACATCTTTACCTCTTTGCTACCTCCTCATAAATGGAGGATTCTAAACAGTTACATGGCTTATCTGAGATATCAAACCAGAGCAATCATGAAACATCTCAATAGTTTACTCAAATAGATCAATTGAAGACTCCCTGACCTCCAACCTTTGCTCATCAAAGAGAGCTGGCTCATGGCTTGTGCTTACTTCCATGTCTATATTACTGGGGAGGATTCTCTGAAAACTTTCTTCAAGGGAGACCACAACTTTTCTTTGCAATCCCATCTTGCTAGGGATTGAGGAGCACATTTGGCTCCCTCTTGATCTCGGTGTTACCGGTTGAAATGGCAGTCCTTCACCATATTGGAAGGCGAAGAAGCTTAGCAGTTGTCATTCTCTTCTCCTTTGTAAGCATGCATATACAGGTATCGATCTTCACATTTTACCTAGGTTGATTGTGTGATATTGATCTCTTGTAGTTGTGTGTACAATGCATCTCCTACAGCTAGAAAGGAAGAAGTAAATTTGGTTGTTTCGCATTGGACTGAGCAGGGTTTGCTCAATCATGCGATCTCTCCCCCTCAGTCACATATGACACAAGGCCCTCTTGAATTCTCTTTTGACTCCATTTTTCCCTCTTGATACAAAGACACTGATCTCTCCTTGAGGAATGATTCTTCCCTTCTTCCATCACCCATTCAAATTACCTATTATATTACAACCATTTCTCTAAGGCAGCCTCTTCTATTCCCCTTGTCTGCCATTGTTCCTGCCTTAGTGATCTTAACCTTAGGGAAGTCCCCCTTGAGTTGGAGAAGAGACAATCGGAAGCGAGGAAGAGAGGAGTGTGGTGACAGTGGCTGCTCTTTTCGTAGTTGCCATCGGGCCGGTGTGCCTACTTTTGGGCTTTGACACATGCATGCCGGTCAGGAGCGGCAACACAAGCCACCGGTAAGCATGTGAGGATGAAGTGACCACTATCACCTTAGTCAACTTCTCCCAACTGCTTCGAAAGCCTAAGCCTCCTAGGGGAGAACCCTATTGAGACCCTGAAAAGACACTGTTACCGACTAGGCTGCACCTAGTTGGACTTTCAGTGAGCCGCCAGTGATGAACAAGATACTTGTTCATATTCAGAGTTCAAAGGTCCTTTCAAGCCTCCAGGGTCGTTTTTTTTGTAACGCATGTTCATACCCCCTTGGGGAAATTGTAAAAAATGTCCTAGCATTTAATTTTTTATAAAAGGCTCGGCTTCCCAGACTTAAGCATCAAGCCGACTAGCCCAGAGTGTTTTTTCCCTTGGTTATTATTGGTTGTTGAACAAACGACTAATAATTTTTGAGTTTTTCACTCACACCTCCAAAGCTGGGGTAGTCATCTTGGTGTTGCGGCCTAGGGAGGTTATTAGAGCCTTCGTGTCGGTGTTTTTCACCATGCTAGGCATTCGAATTGAGTCGTATGGACATGTACTAGGTCCCCCTAGAGTTTCGTCAATTTCCGCAAAAAAATAATTTTTCTGTTTTTAAGCCATTTTTTAATGGTTTAATTAAAAAACTTCAGATTGTAATAAAATTTAGATACGGAGTCCGTTTCTGACGTGGGGACACTCGTTTTCACACCTGGAGTGTCCACTTTACCCTTGGGACCACTTTCTACATCAGTCGGGCAACCGAAAAACCCCGTGAGGCATTATTTCGGCTAAAAGTGCATAAAATAGCATTTTAATGCTAGAATTGGATAGATTGGCACTAAAGTCAAAATCAATTGAAAAATTGATTTGAGTGACATGGCAATGGGGTCCCATGAAGGAAGCGATTCACACCTCCTCTCATTAACATCAAAGTTTGGTTATAAAATATTGTGGTGAAAGGTTATATTTAAGTGGTGACGTGAAGCATGAATAGAGATCGCAAGCATGGAATAGGGGTTGCGCTAGCATTAGAAGGTGGACCCCTCTTCATAATTGGCATTAAAATATGACTTTGGATAAAGTCTTTACATTATGCTTACTTCACATTTGTAGATAACGCAGATTTCACTCACATGGTAAAGAAGGGAGACGTCAGTCGTGAGGTGGCCCGTGGATGATCACGCTAGCTTGGTTAGAAGCTACGCTGGCCAATAGTGGACCCCAACCATTCTTTAATGTTAATCGGTGGGGAAAGTT
>LPNX010040528.1:449731-461149 GCA_001517045.1 Pseudotsuga menziesii
GCTTGGCTCGAGCTTGCCCCCAAGGTCGCACCCAGTGGTTTGAAGATTTTTGCCACGTTACCCGAGGTGCGAATTAGGCGGCAACAGACACTAAAAGATACCTCTTTCGAGGATGTTAGCTACCAGTGCCTAATGGAGTCAATTTGATAACGGGGAGGAAACACTCTTTGTGTGAGTATGAAGGAATCAAGTATCTAAATACTTCCTATGTAAGTGATAAGGAAATATTAGCAAAAGTGCAAGGACTTCACCGCAACTTACTAATAGCAAGCATATCAATTATTAATGGAGATACTTATGACATTCCTTTTCATTCAGGTGTTTGAACCAAAATGCATACACATATCAGTATTTAGTACAACAATATAAGAAATATATGACGGTTTTTAATGCAACATGATTATGTTAAGTTTAACAACAAACCATGACAACAATATTCATTATCATATTATAAGAAATAATCACCATTTATCATGAGTCCAAAAACCTAACTTTTATGTGTGTATACAACATGTACAACAATGTGTATTATTTGTACCAACAATAAGTATCAGTCATCACTAAAGTATTTATAGCAACATCTTAATGTCATAGTCAACAGTTGTAGTTAGGGCGTCTACTTTAGCATAATAAACAACCAAATACTTACGAAGCAATTACACCAATCTTTAACAATGTTGCAGTCTATACACGCGAATGGTGAAGACACAAAACAATCCACTTATTTGTTGCAATTTAACCCATAACCTATGTCACCAAGGACTAATTCTTTGTTGTGTTACTGTGTAGGCCAAGGAGAAGCGAAAGGGAAGGTGTAGTAGGTTGCAAAAAAGGAAAAGGATGCCACTGTAAGGGCAGCTGAGGAGGTGGTAACTAGAGCTGAGGTTTGTTGCAAATGGAGTAGGCCCTTGTGAAGGTGTGGGGGGAGAAGGGAAAGCCCTAGGGATGGCCTTAAAAGGAGGCCTAATGAAAGGGCTTAAGGGGTAGGGCTGCTGTAAATAACAGGCCTGTGAAGGAAGGGAGCAAAGATAGAGGGCAATGAAGGGAGTTTAGGGAGTTGGGAGGGTTTGGGAAAGGGTTTGGATAGGGTAACGAAGGTAGGAGAGGAGGCTGCTAAGGCAACGGAAGAGAAAGGAGGGGGCTGTGTGGAGGACTGCTGCTAGCAGCAATAGTTCCGAAATTTAGGAGCAGCCAAAGGATAGCGAGGGTTGGGATTAAGACAGGAAAGAGGATCGAGTCCTTTGGGAGCTAGGGCGAGGGGTAAGAGAGAGCTGCTAAGGAAAAAAAGGAAAGGGGCGTTAGGGTTGTTGTCACCCTAACAGTAGAATAATAGGGTTGCAATGGTGGAGGAAGGGATGGAACTAACCCTAGAACTAACCTTGTTGAATTATTGTAACTTCGAAGAATATTCTAAATGTATTTTATTGATGGAATCTTTCGGAGATGTTATTATTCCTCCGTCAGGATGATATTATTGTATTAGGTCAGTAGAGAATCATGAGGAAAACCCTCCGTTGTAAGTCGAGTCATTAGCACCCTCCTAAATATAATATTAAGTTGTTTTGAGTGCTCCTGGAGAAGTCGGCCCAATCAAGTTTAGTAGGGCCCAATCAAGTTTAGTAGGGCTGTCCTAGTTGAGTGAAAAGTTAAGTGAGAGGAAGAATATAAATAGAGAGAGGCGCTCCTCATTTGAAACACACAGACACACACTTGTGTAGCGCATGAGAGAGAGAGAGAGTCTTATCTGCAAGGAGGAGAAGGACCTGTCTGAGGTTTTATCTTTTATCTTTTTGATCATTTATATTGAGGAAGCTTTTTTTGCTGGGTTTTTCCCTTTAGGGTTTTCCCAAGGTAAATCTGTGTTGATCTTGTGATACTGTTTCTTTCAGTGATCCTGTATATGCTCTTATTGTGAAATTGAATTGAATGCTGATAATCTATCTTAGCATATAGAATCTTAACATGGTATCAGAGCTAACCTGAATAGGACAGCTTTCACAAGGTGAAAAATCCCTCTCTCCCTCTTCGACAAGAAATTAGGGTTTTGAAGAAAATTGGATTTTTGAAGATCTGATTGCATAGAAAGTTGCGCCCTCCTAGAGTGCGTCTACTGAGCCTGAGATCGAAATTTTTGAGTGGGTAGATCTTCGGGAAAGTCAAACCTTAGTTTGACATTGGACCAGGAAACTACAGAAACCAAAAAACCAGAAAACTACACTGCAGAATCTCGCAAGTCAGTTTTGAAAGGTGAAGCCTTGAGATCTCCAGAAACCAAGCACACCAGTCAACTCGCCTCAGTTAAGCGCATCTCCTGGTAAGATTAGTTTCTCATTTTCAAGAATTTCAATTTTTTGTAATCTCCTAACAAGATGGCCCCAAGCACCAAGCTTGAGGACAAACTAGAAGGCATAGAGAATTACTGAGCATGGAAATACAGAATTGGCCTCATTCTCAAGGAGAATGATCTTGACAAATATATCAAGAAAGAAGTTGCAGATGCTGATGAGGTTGAAGCTAAGGAGAAGCACAAAAAGGATCTGATTAGGGCACAAAGGATTATTGCTGACTCTATCAAGGATCACTTGATCCCTCAAGTGTCATCCAAGAAGACTTCGAAAGAAATGTATGATGCCCTAGCAAGGATGTATGAAGGAAGAAACATCAACAGAAAGATGAATCTAAGAGCTAAATTGAAGAGCACCAAGATGAGTCATGGAGAATCCATCTAGGACTATTTCACAAGGGTCTCCCAGCTCAAGGAACAACTAGAAGCCATTGGAGACACCCTTGATGAAGATGATTTGGTTATTATTGCTCTCAATGGTCTCACTAGACCCTGGGATTCATTCATCCAAATTATGTGTGCCAGAAAGGAAAGCATGAAGTTTGATATTGTATGGGAAGATTATATTCAAGAGGAGGCTAGAGTGGCCAATAGAGAAGCTCTACTGAAGGAAGATGATCAAGCCCTAGCCACCCATACCAAGAGAAGAAGTCAACCCAACTTCAAGAAGGGAAACCACAAGGAGTCTCAACCTCCCAGAAGGTTCCAAAGAACAAGAGAAAGTTTCCTAAAGAGGCACTACTCCAACTTTCAGTGTTTCAATTGTGATAAGATAGGACACTTTGCCAGAAATTGTCCTTTGAAGAAAGAAAAATACAAGAAGAGGAACAACAACAAAAGACATCATGTACATCTAGCTGAAGATGAGGATGAAGAAGAATAGGAAGAAGGACCTCAGAGAAAGCAAGCAAGAGAAGAAGATGCAGAAGAGTATGTACTATTCTCTGCACTCTCTGGGTCTGTAACACCTGGGGAAGACACATGGCTTATTGATAGTGGTGCTTCAAAGCACTTGACGGGACAAAAGAAAATTTTATCAAAACTTGAAGAAAAGGACTCTCCTCAGAAAGTATCTCTAGGAGATGACTATCAATATCCAATCAAAGGAATTGGTGAAGCAAGCTACAAGCTTGATTCAGGAAACCCCCTGAAGATGAAGGGAGTTTTATATGTACCAAGTCTAAAGAAGAACCTACTTTCTATCTCAGCATTAGATAAGAAAGGATATAGAGTTGCATTCATAGATGGACAAGTACTCATGTGGCCCAAAGGAAGGTCAATTGAAGATGCGGTTGTCATTGGTGAAGAAGAAGGAGGCCTGTATAAACTCAAGGGACATTTAGAAACAACCCTTGTTCATGAGACCACTAACCCTAGTGAACTATGGCATAGGAGGCTTGTCCATATAAATTACAAAGCACTACCTCATGTGAACAAAGTAGTGACGGGATTACCAAACTTGAAGATCAACGATGAAGGCATTTGCAAAGGATGTGCAAAAGGAAAGAATATCAATAATCCATTTCCAAAGAGTGAAAAAAATCTAAAGGTACGTTGGAATTAATTAATTCAGATGTATGTGGTCCAATGTCCTCCACATCCTTAAGTGGTTTTGAATACTATATTACATTTATTGATGACTATTCAAGAAAAACATGGATATACTTCTTGAAAGCAAAGAACGAAGTGTGTGAAAAATTCAAGGAATTCAAAGCCTTGATAGAAAACCTTTCAGACAAAAGAATCAAGACACTCCTATCAGACAATGGCGGAGAATATACTTCAAAAGAATTTGAAGCCTTTTGTAAAGATGCTGGAATCAAGTGGGAACTAACTACTCCCTACAATCCTCAACAACATGGTGTCACAGAAAGAAAGAACAGAACCATCATGGAGGCAGTGAAGACAATGATATATGATCAAGATCTCCCAATGCATCTATGGGAAGAAGCAACAAGAACTGTTGTCTATGTACAAAATAGAATATCTCACAGTGCCCTTGGATTCAAGACTCCAGAGGAGATGTTCCCGGGAAAGAAGCCTGAAGTAAGTCACCTCAAGATATTCGGTTGTCCAGTATATGGTCACATACCGAAAGAGAAAAGAACCAAGTTGGACCCTTCTAGAAAGAAGAGAATACTTGTTGGATACTGTGAAGTATCCAAGGCATTCAGAATTTACATTCCTAGATTCCATCACATGGAAATCAATAGAGATGTAACATTCGATGAAGAAGCAGCTCTCAAGAGATCTAGAAAATGTTGAAATACTGAGAGGGGGGTGAATCAGTATTTGTACAATAATAAACTTTAATCAAAAGCAGGTTGCTGATCACCAATCACAGCACATCATTAGTATGTATAAAGACAGCAAGATGCACAGTACACAACAGTTTTTAACGTGGAAACCCAAGCTCTGGGGGTAAAACCACGGAAGCCTTTTTAATAATAGTTGTCCAGAAATAACTGGATGAAAGGAACAACTGTCTTATTATATAGACTTCAATTTTTCAGCTTCAACTGAAAGGAGTCTACGACCCCCTGTTTTACAGGCTGTGACCTGAAGGAAGCTACCACTCCCTAGTTTTCCGGCTTCCACCGGAAGGAGGCTACGACCTCCTTTCCTTGCCCCATCCTGCCACCCTGATAAGAAGAATATTGCCAAACCTGTGGACCTGTCAAATACCAAACTCTGCTGCTGATATTCTCTGCACTCTAGTCACTGTCAAATCATCTTTCTGCCCATGTCATCGCTGTCATATCAAACATAAAAGTCGCTGATCAAGCTGCTCCTCAACACTGCTGGTTACTTGTTTGTCTCCAATAAATCTGTGCTATGTGTAGAACTTCCTGCTGCTGATAGCCTCTGTTCATTGTTTACTGCCGAGTCAGCCTCATCACTGACACACACACTACCAAGTCAGCCTTATCACTGACCATATCATTATATCACTCTGTAAACTCATATATATTGCCACATCATTGACTGAGCATTCATATCAACTCTCTGTAAATTCATAAATACTGCCACATCATTGACTAAACATTCATATCATCACTGCCATATCATCACATATCAATATACCATCATAGTTCATCATTGCTGTACTTTACACAATCATGTACATCACTATACCAATGCATAACACTGTATATACTGCTGTATACATACCTCTGACTGTAGATGATGATAAGAATGGACTGTGTATATGCTGCTGTACATATCATATCACACTAGTATACTCTCACATATTTCTTACACAAGGACACATCACTGCTCACTTAGTACACACCACTATACACTGCTGTACACTTCTTGTACACTCAAACCAATTTACATTACTACACTTCTGTACACTCAAGCCAATTTACATTACTACACTTCTGTACATTTAAGCCAATTTACATTTACATCACTATACATTACATGTACTGTTCATACATACCACTGTAAATATGTACATACCTCACTTGTTAATGCAGAGGAAACCCTCGACTGCTGCAAATTTCGGACTCCCCAAAAATTGACTGTTAAACAAATTTCCCGGAAGAAATTCGGAGAAAACTCAGGTGTTACTCATGCTGTTTCTGCTGTAAAAAAAAAACCTTATAGACTGTTGTCTCCCGGTACATTAATGGGACCAAATGTGTCCCTCTCCTCCCTAAAAGCTGTCGAAAGTGATCTGCTGATTGAGTGCAGACAATTCGCAGTTTCTTCTTGACTCTACTGTATGCCTTTGAATGTGATCTGCATCTACGAATGCCCTGAACCCCTACCACGAATGGATGCCCTCACATGTACAGTCAAGAATCGAAAGCTCTCTCAAATGGCTGAAACGCGTTCTTTGAAATGGTTGCCAGAGTAGTCGCAGCTCACCGGAAGAGTCTCAGTTCATACTTCAACTTCTTCAATTTCCTTCAAAGCACCGGCATTAGCATCAACGATTATAAGCTCGGCAATTTTTTCAATTTCTTCAATTTCCTTCAAAGCACCAGCGGCAGCACCAACGATTATAAGCTCGGCAATTTTTTTAATTTCCTTCAAAGCACCAGCGGCAGCACCAACGATTATAAGCTCGGCAATTTTCTAGACATGAATTTGAAAGGCAGTCATAATCGAAAAATAAAAAAAAACTCAGTTCCACTCCGTATTTGCAGACCCTCGGCCTATTTGCAGTCCCTCGGCAATTTTGTAGTCAACACGAAATGTAAATATCAGCGAATTCATATGTCTTATTGTATCTTTATAACGTGACATATGTAGTTGTATTTATACACATTAAGGAGGTATTTAGGAAAAGAAAGGCCGACCTCTTGAAAGTTTTTTTTGTTTTATTAAATATATCACCACTTAAAAAAAGTATCTTTACAAAGATTTGTAAATTATAAATTACTTTGACCTTTAACTTAATTTTATTAAAAGGTAAAAAAGGTTAACACCATTTAATAAGGAGTTAGATATCTTTAAAAAGATTTGTAAATTGTAAATTACTTTGACCTTTAAATTTTATTAAAAAGGTAAAAAAGTTAACACCATTGAATAAGGAGTTGTTTTATTTATTAAATATAAATATTTTAATATTTTGTTTTAATATTAATTTTAAATCTTTTGTTAAGGGCTTTTGCGATTGTCCCAAGGGCTCCAAGGGCTTCAGACTTGGGCTTGGACAAAGTCAAAAGGTCTCCTTTGACGCAGACACTTACTCAACTCTCAGAGGCTCCTCAAGGGGCACCAAGACACATCAACACACACCTGTTGGCATCAATGACAATTTAGTCAACAGAAAATGTCAACATGAAGAAGTATATGAGGAAGATGCACCTCCTAGAAATGTAGAGGCTACATTCCTCCTTGAAGATGAAACACCTGAAGATCATGATATGACAGAACCACAAGAACCTCCCACGATGGAGATATCACGGAAGAGAAAGCCTGCTTAGGCAAGAGAAATTATACAAGAAGCAGAAAGATATGGAGCTCCAGAAGGCTCCAGAAGGATAAGCAAGAAGCCCAAGCCATTTTTTTAATTGATTTTCGACTTTTTTCAACTTTTGACTTGGTGCAATTTGTCAAAATTTAGCATTTTTTTGCCACTTCGTTGCACCGATGGAGAAATAACGCCATACGGGACAATTTAGTCACCTGAAGCATGAGAAAAGTGGGTGTCGAGGTAAAGGAGGGCTTTGAGCTTGAAAATGAGCCCAAACACACAAAAAAGGACTCCTGATCATACAGTTTTTACACTTCAAATTTTTCCATTTAAACCATTAAAAAATGGTCTAAAAAACGGGAAAAAATTATTTTTCTCTGAATTGGATGAAACTCTAGGGGGACCTAGTACATCTTCGTACGAGTCAATACCGATGCCTAACACACTTATATACATTGACACATGAACTTCAATAACCTCCTAAGGCCTAACCACCAAGACAGAAATCCCAGCTTTGGAGGAGCAGTGAATAGCTCGAAAATTATACATCGCTTATTCAACATTGCTTAATTGACAAGGGAAAAAACACCTTGGAATAATCGGATTGATAGCTAAGTCCTAGGAATCCAAGTTATTTACAAAAAGTTTGTCATGTTAGAGCATTTATTACAATGCCCCCAAGGGGTATGAACATGCGTTTTATTAAAAAAAAGGGACCACAACTGGTCCTGATGTAACCACAGATCTTCTGAGCACTGACAATGAACAATTGACTTGTTCAATACTCTGGCAGCTCACTAGAAATCCCCTAAGTGCAACTTAGGTGATAACATCAGGCTCCAACTGCGGAACGTGTGCTCGATCTAGTCTCTTAGGCAAGGAGAGCATACAAGAACACCAGAATCTTCGGTTTCTTATAATCTGTAAAAACATCTCAACTTGGCAAGAAAACCTCAGTAGCACAAGTTTTATGAAAAAAGAGCCAATGAACCATAAGTTGCTTCATTCGAACTAATCAATGAAAGAGAGTTATTCCCAAGTACTGAAAGGAAATGCAGAAAGTAAATGCTCACTTTAAGGATCTTATTTTCGTACTCTAAGCATGACAAAATAAACTTTTAAGTAAAATCAAATATCCAATGCAACCATCTAAGCATTTTATCAACTTTAATATTTTTTTCTTGATCTTTGGTTACCAGCGAAAGTAAGGAGACAATTTAAAAAAAATGCAAACTTGCATGAAACTTCCAGATGGGAGAGCTGGACAAGAGATTATTATCATGGTGAAGGTCATCGAACTGCTTCCCAAACTGGCAAGTCCTCTTGCAGGATTCCTCTATCCAAGAATGGATAGGACTGATGTACAAGTCTGTATGATGAGGCAAATCATCATACTCATCAAAAGGGCTTATCCACTGGTAACTCTGTGTGTAAGCCCCAAACTTCTCCAAATCATAAGGAATATCTGTATGTGAAGACAATGGCTGAAAAAAATCTTCAACTAGTTGCACCCGATCTGATTCTTCACTGCATTGCTACTCTAAGTCCTCATTACAGATACTCAAATACAACTCTGACTGATCATATGAAAACTCTAGCTGTTCTTCCTTACAACTTTCATAAGTCTCAGAATAAACACTCCCCTTGTTGGATGTATCATAGATTGGGCTTCCACAAATCTCCGAATAGACACTCTCCTCATTGGAAATATCATAGATGGGATTTTCAAAAAGATTTTCAAGGTATCATAGGTTGGATTTTCAATAAAAGCCCAATAGTCATCATCCCCATCTATGTCAGATGTGAGAGAGTGTTCATCATTGGTACCGAGTCCTAGTTATCTCCATCCTCCTTATTATCATAACAAACCTCTTCAAAAAGATGGGTTTCAAAGATATCAGAAGGGATCCAACTTTCCAAATATTCATCATCAGATGGAGAGCATGGAGGATTGTCATCACACAAAACTTCAAAGATTGGATTTCTTATCACTTGTATCATGCTCCTGACTGTATTTGTCCTCCTCCAGATTATAATCATCTTCTTTAGAAAAAAGGTCACAAGGCAGTAAACCTCATAAACTATTATCATTATGCTTATTACCGATTTCATCATAAGTTTCATAAGCTTTTGTAATGGTTTCATCTTGAGATTGATCTGGAGTACAAATGTGATCCTCATTACTAAAATAATCATGTGAGGGTCCCCAATCTTCAATATTCTCTGTTGATGTAACATGAGGAGGGTCTTCAACAATATCTTCAATGAATGGCTTTTCATGCACAAACTCAATGGGATCATCATGGATTTTTGAAAATTGGGTGTGGTATGCCATGTGGATACTAGTTAGCTCAGGCTCCTCTGCATGATATTTTTTCCAGGGAAAGAAGTGATCCAAATTAGTCTTAATGAATAATTCAATATCATTTTCGTCATAATGTCACTGCCTTAGAAATATCTCAAAGAAATTGGCGAGGGAATTCATAGATTTATTAGGAAGACCCTCATAAAACCAACATGATACAATCCCCTGCAGAGAATGGGAAAACATCAACATCATATGATCCTCATGAGGTATGTTGAATTCACTCATCCGTGAAAGGAAAATCATAACATGAAATCTAGATGAGTGATTATTATCATGCCCTCGAAAGATTGGAAGGGGACAATATGTCTGTTCACCATCAATACAATTTGGGAAGTCGAAGATTTTAAAGAAATCAATCGGAGGATGTGCAGGGAAATCCGTGCTGCAGTTTCCCTCCTTTTAATATCCATATCGAGAATCAATGCTAATGGGAATGTCTGGTACTGGAAGAGTAGGGTTGTCCAATAAAGAGCTTTAAAAATTTACTGTTTGCATGGGCTCATCTACACATACTCAACTCAACAAGCTGTTTGAGAAACATGGTTTATCCCTTCAATGGAGTCGCCATGTGACAATAAAAATATGCATTAAAATTTCTCACAAAATAATTTTTTGCTTTTCTTTGTAACTATTTAAAAGAGAAAAAGGTTAGTGGAGTTGCTAGATGAAAAATAAAGAACTAATCTAAACATTCATCAAACAAAGTAAAAAACAAAAAAGGAAAGAAATTAAAGTCGTAACCCGGGAACGACACCAAAAATTGTTGCCTCCTTTCACACTCACCTGGGGGGATTTTGTGTAGGAGAAATCTTCAAGCTGCTAAGTGCATCCTTGGGGGAAAGTCTCGAGTCAGGTATTGTCACCTGATCCTGACTCCTCTGTTTAGGCCACTCCTAATGGAGCCAAGGGGGGTAGTCCCTATGAAAGAGTTTCTAAGGCTCTTGAAGTTTATTAGTTATGGATGAAATGGTTGTCAGGAGTTGTTTTAGAATAAAAGAATATCTAAATCAAGTACTGTAAAAATTGAAATAAGATAACTCAACAGCATAAAATGGCATTCACAATAGATTTGGATGAAGCAAAATAAAAGATTGATATAGTATAAACCAGTGCCAAAATGAAGTCAAAGTAAAATAAGTGCTACTGAAAATGAGAGATGTTTTGCAGTGTACTTGGTCAGTTTTAATCTTATTCAATGATGAGTGAGTTAAGGGGAAAGGGGATTCCCGATATACCGTGAGGTACTGGGAATATGTTTGGATTTTGAGAAGAGTGGCTCCGCACGGGAAAATGTGGGCTAGATGGAGTCGTTGAGGGGTGTTCAACACTACACCAACAAGGATGTAGCCTAACGGGACCCCATGGTCACTTTCTAGTTGTTCCCGCTTTCCCTGAAGAATTTGCCCACTACTTCTTAAAAGGTTCGTTACACCGAATTTCTGTAATGTTTTGAGGGTTGTAAATTTTATTAATGTGAATTGGTTAATTAGATGTGAGGAATTAATGAATGCACAATACCGCTTTTGATATCCCCAAGTTTCAGACTAAGCTGCGAGGGGTAGAGCATACATGGTATGAGAAAATGTTTGTTCCGATTTAGTGAAAGCAAGTAACAAATGTATTAATCTATACAACCCTTTAAGGACGGATTGTGTGCTTGTGATCTATTCTAAGCAATACATCCGTTTTGCATATAAGGAAACTGTAGTCAGGGATCTCTTTCAGGACAAAGCCTTACTCGAGAGGTCAAGATTGGGTTAGATCTACAAATATATA
>LPNX010040528.1:461405-472796 GCA_001517045.1 Pseudotsuga menziesii
TCTCTTGAAAGATAGATATAAAAATCAGCAAACAAAAAACTCAAGAAAAAGTTCGTATGTTAGCTAAAAAGTGCATAAAAATTTACGATCTAGTACTTGCAAATGATAGGAAGAATATACTACTTCAAGTACTAAAGCTAAAAGGCTAGATTTAAGATTTTGATAAAGTAAACTTGGAAAATTTCTTAGATCTATATAACAAGAGATAAAATGATAAGCCTTAAATCTTAGATCTACTTGTTATGAAGCAAAAAAGTAACTCGAAAGAAATAGTTTGAAGTTTTGAGGATGAAGAAGGAAAATCTCAAGCCCAAGCTTGAACAAGTTTGAGAAAGGAGAGAGCCAGTGGAACAAGAAACGTTAGATTCATAAAAATATAGTGAATAAAGATAAGATGCAACCAAGCTCCGATCTCTACTTCACGTTTGGTAATCTACAAAGCTACAAAAACCTTTAAGCAAGTGATTAGATCTAGTATAGTAAATTAAACAAGAACAAAAGTTCACAATTATAACCGACTACAAAATGCAACTCTTAGAGCTTATATAACTACACATAAGTAAGCAAATTGAACCTTCAAATGCCTACTCTATGGATTAGAATATAATCTTCTAAGCTAGATAATGAAACTTGTATAAACAATAATGAAGCTACACAGATATCACCTCGATTATAAGCCAATCATTCACCATGAAAATTCTTGCACCAGCAGATTGTCCTCCAAGGACTCAACTTTATTCATAACAAAGATAAACAATTACAATCAGATGAGCAGAGGTCCCTTGCTCCCTTCCCAAAATGAGGGAGAAGGCCTCGGTTTTATAGAGTTTACAAACCCCTAGGGGTGCTACCTACACTGGTAGAGGGAGTCCAGTTGAACTGAGTTGAGAGGCAGTCTAAACATTGTGATTGATTTGGTTTCCAATGGAAGAGCGCCACCTCTCCAAGAGAGATGTGCTCCTCACCAACTCACTCGCTATATCCTCATTGGCATCAATCCTTTCCTCACGCGTGAGTTCGTGATGTCACCTCAATCACGCGATTGCTCCTCTCCATAACTTACATTAAAATATAACCAAAGTCTTTAACATACTTAATGTATGGAGAGGGGTACACCCCATACATGCTGGCGCAACCTTCACCTTGGGTTTTGCATGAGTCCCTTAGTGGTTGACATCACCACTATTTCAAATCAATTCATAAACTCCATTTTTACCCAAAATTTTAAGTGCATTAAGCTTGGAGAAGGTTCGCTAACCCATATGGCCCAGATGCCATGTTACTTTCTCATTTTTTTATTATTGATTTTTGACTTTTTTCAATTTTTGACTTTGGTGCAATTTGTCAAAATTTAACAAGTTTTTGCCCCTTCGTCATACCGGTGGAGAAATAACGCCATACATGACAATTTAGTCTCCCGGAGCATGAGAAAAGTGGGTTTTTGGGGTAAAAGAGGTGCTCTGAGCTTCAAAACGAGCCCAAACACACCAAAAATGGACTCCGGATCACACTTTTTTTACACTTTGATTTTTTCCATTTAAACCATTAAAAAATGGTCAAAAAAATGGAAAAAAAATATTTTTCTTAGAATTGGACGAAACTCTAGGAGGACCTAGTACATGTCCATACGAATCAATACCGATGCCTAATATGCTTATATACATTGACAGATGAACTTTAATAACCTCCTTAGGCCTAACCATCAAGATGAAAATTCCAGCTTTGGAGGAGTGGTGAAAAACTTGAAAATTATACATCGCTTATTCAGCATTGCATAGTTGACAAGGGAAAAAACACCTTGGAATAATCGGATTGATAGCGAAGTCCTTTACAAAAGTTTGCCGCGCTAGAGCATTTATTACAACGCCCCCAAGGGGGTATGAACATGCATTTTAGTAAAAAAAAGGGACCACAACTGGTCCTGATGTAACCACAGAACTTCTGAGCACTGGCAAATGAACAATTGACTTGTTCAATACTTTGGCAGCTCACTGGAAATCCCCTAAGTGCAACTTAGGTGATAACACATCCAAAATAGCAAATTGACGTGAGATTATTAGGAGTAGTAATGAAAATTAACACGTATGATTTACTTAGAACTTCAGCGTTTATCGTGAAGATAATCCAATATAGCAAATAGGCAATGTTAGCAAGAATGTCATCAAATAATACTCTGTAAGAGATAAGAAGGTAGATTTACTTGTTTACTGTTGAGGATTAGATCACATTTGCCAACAGCAGTAAATATGCATCTTAGTTACTTAAGTATAATTAAAAGAGAACCAAAACACACAATGTTAGGAGGCCTTCTTAATGAGTATTCAACACTAAATTTGCTGTAGGTTGCATATCTGAAATTAATCATGTAACATCAAAGAAAACTACTAATAACTTGAAATTTAAGAGATCTATAATAACTTACTAGTTTAGCACTTGGATTATGAAGCTTAGAGACTAACATACACCACAAAAATGATTAGATTTGCTGAGTTTGACTTAGATTATTATGGTGTTGAGCTTATGCTCCATAGTGTGAAAGTTTTAAGAATAAAGATGAGCCAAGGAGGGGGAGCGAATCCCCTAGATGTCTCTTTTGAAAATGAATTCAGGTTCCTGAAAATTCAGGGAAAAGATTAGAAAGAAAATGAAGATGGAAGAAAAGTGGAAATGGAAATTAATTTAAAACTACTAAACCATAGATATGGTGCCTTGAGGGAAACATTTGTCGGGCCATGGACTCAAGTAACAATTCAGATAGTAAATGAGAAATCTTCAAGGGAGAGTGGAGGACAAAGAAATCCCTCTCCTTTGCTAGCCAAGGAAATAATTAGATCTACTCCAAGCTTTGAAGGGTCCCTGTAAAGTCAAGAGGCAAAGCAATCTATCCTAAACAAGAAACCACATCAAAGATTAGTTAAAAACTTAGTGAATGAAGTTGAAATAGATAACAAGAGGCTGCAACAATCTTATTAAATAAATCACTCCTATTCATAAAAGACAAGGTTGCAGCAATTATCTTACCTCACTAAGCACAAAGTAAAATTAAAACAAGTTTACCACAAACCCTTGTGAAGATTCTCCTTCCACCAAGCGAAGAACTCAAGCAACATGCACACTAAGAAGAAGAGCCTAAGGATGCGAGAACAAAAGGGTTCAATAGAGTATTATTATTTCATCCCAATACTTTTCGACACTTAACAATGATCTCAAGCCTCTCTTTTATAGCCTAAGGTGGTGAATTGGGCACGAGAAGTGGTGATCTCAAGATGGGAAATGCTAGATTAGTGGTCTAGATCTTTCCTTTACATCAAGAAGTAATTCCAACCAAGCCAAGTCGTTTAGCCTAGTGGGGCAAATTCAACCTTGTCTTGTAAATACTAAATAATAGTTAAAAATTGCTAATACCATGGGTTTTCTCCAATACAATGAGCAAAAACCACAGGAAAAGATGAAACAAAGTGCCAAAAACCATGGGTGGTTTCTCAATCCAAGCATTGGACAACTAGGCCATCAATGAGCAATTTGTTGGGCCCATTGATCCATGCTAAGAGAGGTCGATTCATGTGTAGAAGTGAAGATGGATGGCCAAGATCTAATCTAGAGGTGAGATAAGTGCTAGAAGATCCCAATGTGCCTCAACATGTGTGCCAATGAGCCACATCATCAAAACTACCTCCACATGTGTGCCACCTATTGTCACATATATAGTAGTTGGGCTACCATTGTTCCTGAGCATATCTTTGAGCAAGTCCTTTACTTTGAGATCAACAGATGATGAGCTTCTAGTTGATGATCACTCTCTTTCAGAAGATCTAGAGGTTTCAGTTTGATTAGTTCCATGCCATGACTGAGCCTCATGACCCTAGATTTGATGACTGACTTGGCCATTTTCATGACCCAGAGGAGAGTTATGACAGTTCCCATGATGTACAACAATAACATTGCCCTTCAGATTGCTTAGATCAGTTGCAGGTATATGGCCCAAGTGATATATGGATTTGTACATATGGATTTTGGTTTTGCTCTATTGTCTATTTTAGTAGTGAGACTTGGTTAATAGTGGTTGTATGTTGGTGATATTCTATTGCTCTTACTGGAATCTAAAGTATAAGTGATCTAGTCGCTATGTCCAAGAGATTCTTTTTAATACTCATTGGTCATGCCTTACTTGTAGTATGGATTTGGTCATTCCCCTTTAGGGGACATAGCTTGCTAGCCTTGACACCATCTTCAATGTCTCCATCCGTCTGTTGCTTTCCCTTCTTTATGTTTAACCCTGACTTGTAACTTGACTAGTGACATCTAGCATTTTCCCCACCTTCACCTCTATGTTGGAATAGGTCTCCATTTCTAAATTGTGTCTCGATGTTGGTTTGTGTGATTCTTATCACACAGATGGTCTTCCTTTAGGTCTTGAACACAAGTAGTCTTACCAAAAGTGCTTTTAGACACTAAGGCATCATAACTTAAATTCTTATTCTAAATGGATGCCTAGCCAACAAAACATAAGTGTTTTAAAACTTTGTTGCAAATGAAATATAAAGTTAGCCAGTTGCTAAGAGATGAGCACTCATCCTTTGTATGATGTGAGGTCGTTTGCCCCCAAAGGGCAACAGGGTGGTCACTCCATCTCACCTATGGATGGTGGCGGGCAATGAAGGTCATACCGAGTCATTATCTGAGGCCTGCAAGGCTATTTAGGGCACCTTCTCTTGGAGGATGGAAAGTTAAATAAAATAAACGTTTTAAAAGAGTTGATGGCCAGAGGATGAGAACTCATTCATTGTATAAGTACGACTCATTTGCCCCTATAGGGAAACAAGGTGAGACTGACTTGTCAGGGTTATGTCTTTGTCATTTTCTGGAAGCCTAAAAGGCTTTCCAAGGCACCTGCCTTTGGAGGTTAGCTAGCATCTTTGATGTGCAAATAACTGCTTTAAAAGGTTGCTTGTCTAAAGTCTTGTGGAGCATTCTCATTATTCCACCGATTTGTGAGACACTACCATTCCCTATTGTTCACCTAGTCCAGCTTATGTGTTGTATGTATCCCCTTTTCCTTCATCCTAGATGCTTACAGTGTCAAGCATCAAGTCTTTCCCACGAACCTAGCTTGTTTTATTCACCTTCACCCTTGACTAGCAAAATGGCCAAATTTATAAAGTAGTATACTCTGGAGGTTCTTGTTCAGAGCAACTAATTACTTGGATTTAGATATATTATTTATATATATTGTGCTTATAATCACCAGTAGAATCCACTTGTACTTAAATCTTATTGCTAACATAGATAATTGAGCATGCATATCCATTTTGTACTTTGCAGTATCAGAGTTTTCAGTTGGGTCATCATTTTGATCATTCTTGACCTGGTCAACCTAGTTTGACCAAGTCATTAGTAGGGTCCAGGATGAGTTTTGGCCGATGATTGTGGATGATGATGATTTGTGGTCTATCAGTGTCCATTAGACATATTCATGCTTCAGATGATGGTTTATCATGATGGCTTGTGTTATTTTCATGATTATGAACACTTACAGGCTTTATTATTATTATTATTATTATTTTGACATGGATGGGGCCTTTGACGTACATTTTTGATGGACATATGGTTTATGGGTACTCATTCCTAGTAGATTTGTACATTTTGAGTCCATTGATGCACCCAGTTTTTAGTTTTAGGCACTTGCAAAGGAGGTATGGGTCATATTATCAGTTTGCAGTAGTTTGTCCTCAGAAAATTAAAAAATAAAATGCTTTGTAGTGATGGTTGGATCTCCTAGGGCACCAGAAGGGGAACATAGAGTGTAGCCAGTTGTTATTACTATATTGCTATGGTGTCAGGTCCATTTTTGCAGTCAGTTGACGTCCAGTTTTAGTCATCAGTGAGATATGAGCAGTTTTATGTTATCGAAGTGACCTTTTGATGATGGAAAATGGCTAATAAAGAAATCGATTTGGGTAATTGAGGCAAGGAAATGGCATGGAATTGGTCCGAGGCACAGTGTTGGGGTCACATTCATCATCCGACATCAGTTTCACTCTTCATGGGGTCCACACGTCCTGACATTCTCCACTTTGGGAGCGTTTTTTATGTATTTTGAGGTGGACTTTCTAGTGATTTTGATCACTCCATGTTATGATTGATGATCATACCTTGTTATTGTGCAATGGGGCCATGCTAGAGAAAGATGTGTATCACCTCCTAGCCCCCACCATGTGCTATGTCATGTTGTACACACTTTTCATGTGGTGTGCCCCTCCTTGGGCATTTTTAGAGGGTGCGTCCACCTTTATTATTGAGTGGATCCATGTATTAGTTATCTGGCTAATCTTAGCCTTAGAGTGATTGTATCTTTTGATCTTGGCCCTTGATCTTTTTGGATCCAGGTTTTGTGTATCTGAGAGATCTAGGTATTGAGATGCTCTCTCATTGTAAAGAGACTTCTGGCTCTGAAAATGTTGGAATACAAGAAAACTTTTGAAACTTCTCTTGGAAGCTTTGTGAATGTTCTTGCTTGTGATTGTTATGCCTATTGCTTAGACATTCTGGTGGATCCTTTATGCATTCGATATCTATTTTGTGGAGGCTGTACTAATATTTTGCAGGGTAGCGACTTGCTTGGATGAGATTGTGAAGACGTCTTACATCGTCTTTCGGGCAAATCATTTCATCTTTCAGGGAGTGACCAATTGTATTTTATGTATTGAGTTTTTCTCTTTCAGATGACTTCATAGTTCTTCTCTATTTGTGAATCGGATCTCACTTTTAGTAGTTTGGATTGATAGGTGGAGGGGGTGCATTTCCTTTTTGGAGCAACACGTTTTACACCAGAGCTATTGAATCTTGCTAAGAATTGTAACTAAGTGGAAGGATCATCGACGAGTGAGGCTGCCGCAAGTATTTTCGGGTATGATCTACAAGGTTAGTATTGTTTTCCATATTTTTATCCAATTGTCACTTAAAACCCTAAATTTAAAACCCTAGTTTGTAGACCTAATAGATCGGGTGCTTATTTGATGACGACCATCAAAACCCACCTAGGAATAATCAATTAAACCCTAGATCTAAAGTTTGGCATTAATCCGACTCCATTTACCCTTGGATCTAGCACTAGTCTCCTCTAGGTGGGCGCCCTCTTTGGGCTTGTGGTAATTCTTCAGATTTATCAGTTGGGTATGTTGAACCCATTCTAAATCAACAGATCTATCATTCAAGCATATAGATCTAGCTATATCACCTCTCAATGTACTTTCTTGGGTCCACTTTGTCCATTATCCCCATAAAGCCTAGACGGATCTAATTAGGGTATTTCTCCTTTAGTCTAGATCTATCTAGATCTACAATATTAAACTCTTTGTAGTACATTTCTCTTTGAGTTGGGCAATTTCCCATTTCCTAAGGGCTTCCCAACTTGGCATTGACCTCTCCTACCACTTCTATTGTTCTAGATCTAGATCAATCTACTCATTATTCACTTCTTGTATCCTTTGCTTTTACCCCATAGAGTGTCTTGAGTAGGTGCGCAAGCCCTCATAGGTTAGTAGGGTCTCTCCCTTGATCATTCTCCGGATTGATCTAAAGTGACAAGAGCTCATCCGGTGTGACAACTACCTTTCATCTTGTAGTGGACGAGGCCCTTGCGGTGTCACTGGTTAGCTACCTCACCTCTACCGTCTCGGATAGGATACCTTTAGTGGGTAGCTACACATTGTGTGATAACACCACCATGCCACCTAGGCAAATCAACCTTAGGGAAAATGTAGTAATTTCCCCAAATAAATCATAAAGAGTAACTTCAACTGAGAAACATAACGAAAAGTGAACTTTTTACATCTCAATGACGAATTATGCACAACTTAGGCTTTGTCAAATAAAAACCTTAGTAGTGCTAGGTATTAGTCCACCATATGCCTAAAATAAGCCTATAAACCCCCTATGCATGGAAAAATATCCAGATGGACAATGCTGTAGCATCAGATGGTTGATTTGGATAGAAGGGCCAAATGGGTGCCCAAAATGCCAAGTCGTTGTGGAGAAGTGGCTAGATTGTTACCATGCACTATCATGAAGTTTTCAATCTATTCGCTGACGCTAAAGAGATGACCCCTGTACATATGACCAATTTGAGAAAACACTGACATTCAAGCATGGGGGATGAAAGTAGAGCCAAATGGGTATCCAAATCTATCATTAGATTTGGAAAACACTGAATATCCCATGATGCGTACAATGCAGTCACTAGGGAAAAACCCACAACTTTTTGGAAAAGACTGATTTGAGTTAGTGTTGATCAATTTGATGCAATATATCTGAGTAAGTGGCCAAATGTGTATCCAAATATGTCCTTAGAATCACTGGATACCAAGTACAACCAAGAAAGGGCAAAATACCCCAGTAAGAGGGGGAATTTCGCCCTAGAAGACAAAAGTACAAGTCGACCTCAAGAGTATCATCTTCTGTATCATCTTCTGCAACATCAATGTGAGTACTGAAACATCATTATCTTCTGCAACATCAATATGTAAATACTGAAACAACAACAAAATCATTAGCATGTTAGTGCTAAGGCAACATCGGCAATAAATGCTAGATCATCATCTACATCATCAACATAGAGATGCTGGAACATCATCATCATCAACATAGAAATGTTGAAACTACATCATCATCATCATCATCATCACAAAGTGTTGTGACTTCAACCACATTAACATTATCAACACAGGGTGCTGGGACCACTTCCACATCAACATCATCAACACAAGGTGTTGGGACCACAACCACATCATCAGCATCAACATACAAATGTTGAAGCAACATCATCATCAATATCAGTATAAAAATACTGAAATTGTCTTATCAACATCAGTATAGAAATACTGAACCTGCCATATCATCAGTTTGCCACATCAACATCAGTATGAAAATACCGAACTTGCCACATTAACATCAGTATGAAAATACTGAACTTGCCACTTCAACATTAGTATGAAAATACTGAACTTGCCACATCAACATCTTGTTTGACTTACTAACCCTTTTGGGCTGACAAGCCTAGTCAGACAGATTGATCTCCCTAGGGACCAAACAAGCCTTGTCTATCTTACTAACCCTTCTGGGCCAACAAGCCTAGCCAGACATTCCGAAGCCACTTCTTGCCCTCTGATCATCTTGGAGCAGCACCTCGGTGGGTTCTCTGGTAGATCCATTTGGGCATTTTGTCTAACTTACTAACCCTTTCGAGTTAACAAGCCTAGTTAGACAGATGAATCTCCCTGGAAACCAACAAGCCTTGTTTGGCTTACTAACCCTTTCGGGCTAAACAGGCCTAGCTAGACATACTAATCCCTCTAGGATCAACAGGCCTTGTCTGACTTACTAACCCTTTCAGGCCAACAAGCCTAACTAGACTTACCCTACCCTAGGCTGAGCTACCAGACCACTGCAACCTTCTACCATGTTCTTCACTCCCTCTTTCGAGGGAGGTCCTTTCAGAATAAGCCAAGGTTGTATCGAAAGTATTCAAACTTTACACAAGATAGAGGCTTAGTCAACGCATCTGCCACATGTTCCTCTGTAGGAACATACTTGAGCTTTACAGCTCCCTTCTGCAACTTGTTCATTACCATTATTCTCTTGTACATTCGCTACTGCATCGTACATCCACAACTTGCATCATTTTTCTTTTTTGCATCTGCAATTGCATCATTCTTCTCTTGTACATCTGCAACTGCATTGTACATCCACAACTTGTATCATTCTTCTTTTGTACATCTGCAACTGCATCATTCTTCTCTTGTACATCCGCAACTTCATCATTTCTTCTCTTGTAGGTTATTGCATGAAGTCCTTCCAACAAGTCAAATACAATTGTATGATTAGAAACATTTCATAACATATTCATAATGACAAATTCTTATGCATAAAGATATGTGTTATATCATTATGCAACTATTTCAGCTAATACAACATTCATCCATATCCGATATACATACAGTAACTTTCTAGATGCCTTCCATCTCTACTAAGACATTATGTCAGCAAAGAGGTTTCATTCTAGATAAGTAGCAATGGAATGTTGTACAACACCATAAGCCACTTACCCATCATATGCGTATTAGCAGTAAACTGTTCATAAATGCACAACACTCTAACATGCATAATGCACTTCCTAAATCTAGGAACATATCTATGTATGTAACTAAACAACTAGATATTTAAGAAATGACAATTCAAATAGTTATCTTTGTTTGTTTGGTAGAGTCCATCTTTATCTCTGTCTTCTTGAATTATTGGAGTCTCTGCCAATGTGTTCAACTTCATTGTCTGATTCTAAGGACTTGTTCCTATCTTGCTCATGATTGGAAATACTGGGCAAGTCTTCTTACAGCACAGATCACATAGAACTCTGTATTGGTGTTGAATTTGTGTGTCCTACCATTGCATCCCTTCTTATCCAATGCTGAAATGGGTAAGAGTATGATCTTCATCTTCATCGGTAGGATTCTTCTGGATCATATTCCTCATTGCTTGAGGAATCTTCCCTTGCTTTCTTCTCAGCCGCAATATATTCATACTTGGTTGCACTGAGAGAAACACTGGTCTTCTTTATGCAACATGTTGGAGTGATAATTTTGTTTGTGGCACTGCTAACCCAATCAAAGTCATTATATCTTTGCAGGCAGATTCTCTGGTCTCTCGCATATATGAGATCATACTCAATTGTACCCTTTAGGTACCACACCATTTGCTCTTCATATTTTTCTTGGACAAGGAAAATATCTTATGGATTTCATCATACCTCTAATCCCAAGAATCATGTCAACATTCTCGAACTTTGAGATCTACTGTAGTCACTCCCTTTGAGGTGGAGCACCATCCTCCCTTTGGATCTTGCATTCTTTGCATCAGGACATTGGAGTGACAGGTAGCCTCCTTTGCTATTAATCTTCTTTATATCCATCTATATCACCTGTCAAGGTCAATGTTATCAGAACCGGACCGGTCATCGAACCGGCGAAGCCCAAAATGTGAACCGGACCGGAACCGGAAAAAAAACCGGGTAAAAAACCGGCTGACTAAAAAATACATAAAATATTCATATTTTGTAAAAAAACATATATATTCATGTGCATACATATGAATCCAAACCATTAATACACAAATATGCAAAGTTTCTCATATATATAGCAAATATGGGTGCAAATATCCAAATGTAGGGGGTGGGGGGGTCTTTAAATAGTGTTAGGATAGGCTTAGGGTTAGGTTAGGAGTGGTAGCAATCGCACGTGGACTTGTAGGAATATAGCACACTTAATATCATTCATCATAAGTATGCTAATTAAGAGAGTAAGAAGGCAATTTAATTTTGTTTAGTGTTGAGTGTTTTAG